>JAKCPB010000458.1:0-160913 GCA_021442155.1 Cymbidium sinense | reverse complement strand
CCATAAGTACACCATAGAGTTGTTGGCCCAAATCCCAGAGGTTACCAGTTATAAGATTCCTCGAGGAGAGAACATCATAGTATATACTTTAGCCAAGCTTACGAAGGAATTGGCATGTCTGGAGGATGAGTCCTTATCAATAAAGGTCCAAAATAGACAAGTCTTATCCATTATTGATATTGAACTCATCAAAAAGTACTCTCTTGAAGGGGAGGTTGCCATTGCCAAAAAGGATGAGGAGTTAGATTGGAGGCAACCATTCATAGATTACCTAAATAAAGGCAAACTACCTCAAGAGAAGTCCCAAGTCCATCAGATGAAGCAGAGAGCACTTTCCTACACTTTTGTGGATGGTGTCTTGTATCGACGATCTTTCGATCATATGTGGTTACATTATTTAGACAATCATGAAGCCCGTAAGATCATGGCGAAGTACACTTGATGATGTGGAGCCAATTGTCCAAAGGTCCAAAGATGAAAGCCAAGATCAAGATACTAGGATACTAACCTTGATGATCAAATATTACATGGATATGGCTACGAGGCCACCAATGTCAAATACAAGGTGTGGTCCTACCAACCACCCAATATTCTACATCCTACATTGCCCTCATGTCCATTCGAGTGTTGGGGTACCAATATAGTGGATCTGATTAATCCTCCTTCTTCCAAGGGTCATCAGTTCATCTTAGCTACTACTAACTACTTTTCCAACTAGGCAAAGGTGATTCCTCTTAGAGAGGTCACAACTCAGCATGTGCTCTAGTTTTTTAGGAACCATATCGTATATAGGTTAGGAGTGCCTCGATGAATTATATCTGATAATGGTATTGTATTCAAGAGAATCGAGATCAACAACTTTGCCTGGAGACATAGCATAGATTGGAGATATTCTACCATCAACTACCAGAGGAAAATAGCTTAGCAGAAGTCTTCAACAAAACTACCATCCAAATACTAAAGAAGACACTCGACAACAATAAGTGATAGTGGCATGAACATTTAGTTGAAGCCTTATGGGCCAACTACATATAGAACTCAACTCATTCTACTCCTTTCTCTCTGGTCCAAAGTTGTTCGCATTAAAAGTCCAACTCCCATCACTAAGGATAGTGGGTAAGATCACAATAGAGAAAATGCCAAGTTGCGGTTAGAAGAGCTCAAAGATTTGGAGGAGAGAGAGGGCTTGCCAAAACCGTTGTACAAGCTAAAATGATTCAAGCTAGTTGGTCTATCTTAGACCTTTAAAGTAGGAGAGCTTATTTTAGTTCTAAGGAGACTAATTTTTATGAGACATAAGATAGGAGGCAAGTTTGAACCCACTTGGGAAGGCCCTTTTCCATAGAGAAGGCCTACCAAGGAGGACCTTATTAGCTTATTAATCATAAGGCAGAGTGCCCAATGCTTCTAATAAATGGGCTCTACTTAAAAAAATATTACAAATCATGTTTAAAAATAATTATCATCAATGAAAATTCCATTTTGAATTCAATCTCTTCCATGTTGAAAGTATTCTTATTTTTTTGAATCATGTGTTTTAGGGTAGTGTAACAAGCGGGTCTATCCTTCAATGACACAACACAGACACAAACTACACACTAACATAAAAAACAAATACATATCTTTTATCTTTGGCTACTCTGAGTTAATATAATTCCCCCAGCGGCACTCACTCAGTAGCTGCTCTAGGTTAGGCTGACATGCTACCCTGCTAGTGTGTCACCCTAGTGGTCTTCTTGCTTTAGAGGATGTAAGTCTATTATGCTTTCCTTCCTTACTTGGCCACTGCACACCAATGAGCACCTTGTTAGTTTGGTAGGCCTTACTGTGTGGCCAGTAAGTTACCTCATATTGGCTTCATTTAAGAGGATGTGAGTCTGCTATGCTTTCTTCTTGGATTAGCCTTTGTGCACTATCTGGGTTGAGTATATTTGAGGTTTAGGATAAGTCCCCTAGCAGCTCCTTTCCTCTTGACTACTTCAAGTATGGGTATAGAACTCCCTTGGGGCTAAGTAGTCACTCAAGGTCAGAAGTATCTATCCTCGATGATAGACTATCCCGATGATCAATTTGCTTGAAAAGTTGTACCCACTTTATTTTGAGGTTGATCGTTGCACACCAACGCACCTTAGGTTTCTTGGTTCTCACTATCGATGGATACACTCATGCTTAGACACCTTAGGTTGGTTGGTTCTCACACCTCAAGATACACCACTCATAGCAGATTTAGGTCAATTATGTTTTCTCCTTGAGTTGGCCACCTTATCCTATAGGCTTTCTTTTCCAGGGCTCATGATAATGCCCTTGCAGCACCTCCCTTGTGGGTACTATATTTGGATGATGTGCTTTGTGACCCCATTTAAACACTACTCGAGTTACTATTAGTTTGGACAGTTCGCCTTTCCTAATAACCACCCCTGTGATTGGAGATTCTGTCATGTGGATATGTTGATTCTCTCTAGGTCTAGTAAATCTGAGATAGGTCAAAGTCGACAAAGTCCCTTTTCAATGTGCTCCCTCGCATACCAACAAGGTCCATAAAATTATATAAACAAAATATATATTCACTTGTGGATTAGGAGGACACCCATAGTGGTACCTTTTCAAGAAAGTATATCTCGTTAGAGGCATGTCAAAAACTCCCTATAGGAAACTTGACTACTCTTGAGTTGATATAAGTCCCTAGTAGAATTCACTCAGTAGTCACCCCTAAGTCGGGTTCATCAACAGTTGTTCCCTAATTTAGAAGATGTAAGTCTACTATGCCATCTTCCTAGCACAGTCGTTGCACATTGAAAGGTAACCCCTAAGGTTGGCTAGCTCTACCCCATGGCCAGTAGGGTAACCATTTAGATTTGTAAATCTGAGATAGGACAAGTTTGATATGGCCCCTTCTCAGTGGGTCCATCGCTCACCAACATGGTCCATAAATTAAATCTATCAAATTTGGTTGAGCTCACATCCCGAATATGCCCTCAATTTGAAATCAAACTAACTATCAAATAAAATTAAGGCTATTTGATTTGTTATGCATCACAGTCATTGATGGTTGTTCCTCGGTTTGAAGATGTAGGTGTGCTATGCCTTCTTCCCAGCATAGTGACTGCAGAAAGGCAACCCATAGGTTAGCTTTACCCACAATGGTAGACTATCCCTTTGGATTTGTAAACCTATGGTATGTCAAGGGTATAGCTTCTCGTGGTCCATCGCACACCTACACGATCCATACATTAACTCATATTAAATTAAACCCATTCTGATTTTCCCCAGTGGAGTTAAATCACACTCTTCTCCCTAGTGGAACCCTAAATCAAATATCAACATGTCAAGCAAACAAATTTTAAACTAACATCCTGGAGCCAAATTAAACCAACTCCCTAGTAGAGTCTAAATCAAAGAAATCTAACCAAAGTCTTATCCCATGGATACATCTCCAAACAAATTATGAAATCAAACTCAAATCCCAATCCCTAAGATAGCTTCCTAGTGGAAGGTTCATATACTGATCCCAGGGGAGAATCTCTAGTAGATATGCCTCCACATCAATTAAAATAAAATAAATTAAAGTTGATTCGATCTTAATCCTAGGTGGATTATAGATTTTTATCCCCAAGAACTTCTTTCCACATCAAATCAAACTCAAACCTTATCCCAGATTTGCTTCTTCTATGCCCTCGACATGACCCTCACATGTCATTTCCAATGCATGTGATCCCTAGTAGATCTCCCTCCATGTCCTTGACATGGAATTCTCATCAAATCTTATTTCTTCTCTTATGCACACCTTTAATACTTCAACCAAAAGCCTAATATTGTATTCATTCAAATTACATCATCTTATCATTGTAATCAACATTTTTATGATTTGTGATGCTGCAAGCTCAAACTAACTATACAATATCATGCTAAACATATTAAAGTGTGAATTAACACATAGATATTATATTATAATATATGATGTTATATTATAATTTTCTATAATATAATATATTATCTAACATTACACCTCATTAGAATCACTTAAAATAAACAAATAACAAACTATTCTCAAAATATAAATAATGTTCATTTAGGAAGTAAATTTGTTATTTTCCTGTTAGAAATGATACAAAATAGCATAATTTTGGTGTTGCTTCTTGGTGTGAGCCATGAATTTTTATCCTCAACCTTCAATTTATCTTACATTACACCTTAAAATGAATCACTTTAAAAAACTATAAAATTTGGTTGAAAAATGAAAATTTATTTTGGATGCAAAATTCCATTCTTTTGATTAAATGACACACCATAGCACAATGATGTTCCTAAAGCTTACCTTAAATTTTGCCAAATCCCATCATCTCACTATAAAAATATTTTTATGAATTATACCAGACAAACTCTACTACATCATACTATAATAAACTAAAAATGCTAAACAAGAAGTAGTAATACACAATAGTATGCTATAATGCATGATGCTACACTATGTTATGGCATCATATATTATAATACACTATAACATATTATATTATATTATACTGCATATCACATCATAAGAGATTGCTTAAGATAAAAAATCATAATATTAGTCTAAACAATACAAAACTATATATTTTAGTCATATTACTTACATATTTTAAATTGAAATAATATATTATGATGTCATGCTCTACCTATTATGAATTTAGCCAAATTCAACCATTTTAAAGTCTAAATCAACATTTTTTTTAAATAATTATATCGTAGGCTCGACTACATGATCTAAATCAACAGTTTAGGTATAGGTTTTTAGTGTTTAGGGTTTAGGGTTTAGGGTTTGAGGTTTAGGTTTAGGGTTTAGAGTTGTAGCTTTTAGGGTTTAAGGTTTAGGTTTTAGGGTTTAGAGTTTAGGGTTTATGGTTTAGGTTTAGGGTTTTAAGGTTTTGGGTTTAGGGTTTAGGCATATAGGTTTATGGTTCAGGGTTTAGGTTAGTTTTAGGGTTTAGGGTTTAGGGTTATTTTTAATTTTTGATTTTTTGATTTTATTTTTTTAAACTAAGTAAACCTCACACATCGTTTATTAGTATATTTAGTTTATTTTTTTATTTATTTTAGTTTATTTTATTTTTTATTTTATTTAGGTTTATATTTATTTTTATTTAATGTAGTTTATTTATTTTAGGTTTATTTATTGTAGTTTAGCTTTTTTATTTTAGTTTATTTTTTTAGGTTTAGGTTTAGGTCTATTTTTAGTTTAGTTTTATTTTTATTTTATTTTTTAGGTTTAAGTTTATTTCTTATTTTTTGGTTTAGGTTTTGGTTTTTTATTTTATTTTTTTGGTTTAGGTTTAGGTTTTTTATTTTAGGTTTATTTTTTAGGTTTTATTTTTTAGTTTAGGTTTAGGTTTATTTTAGTTTATTTTTTTTTATTTAGGGTTTAGGTTTAGGTTTAGTTTATTTTAGGTTTGGGTTTAGGTTTTATTTATTTTAGTTTAGTTTATATAGTTTAGGTTTAACATTTTATTTTATTTTAGGTTTAGGTTTTTTTTTAGTTTAGGGTTTAGGTTTATTTTTAATTTATTTTCAAGTTTTATTCTTAGGTTTATTTTTTTTAGGTTTAGGTTTTATTTAGTTTTAGTTTATTTTATTTTTAGGATTATTTTATTTTATTTTAGGTTTAGTTTTTATTTTATTTAGGCTTTTTATTTTTTACTTTTGTTTAGGTTTTAATTTATTATTTTATTTTATTTTTAGGTTTAGGTTTAAGTTTAGGTTTTAGTTTACATTTTTATTTTATTTTATTTTTTAATTTTATTTTAGTTTAAGATTTTTAATTTCTTTTATTTTACGATTTTAATTAGTTTAGGTTTTTAGCTTCTTAAGGTTTAGGATTTAGGGTTTAGGTTTTACAGTTAGTTGAGGGTTTAAGGTTTAGGGTTTAGGGTTTAGGGATAGGGTTTAGGGTTTAGGGTTAAGGGTTAGGCTCTAGGTTTTAAGGTTTAGGGTTTAGGGTTTTTAAGGTTTATGGTTTAGGGTTCAGGTTTTAGGTCTAGTGTTCAGGTTTTAGTTTAAGGTTTAAGGTTTTTGGTTTTTTTTAATAGAGAACAAATTCAAATTCTGTAGTTCTTCTTTTTTATTTCATTAACCATGTAATATACCAAGTTTTCTAAGACACATGGGACAATATAGATAAAAATGAGCACACTTAAATCAAAATAACTAGAACCATCTCTACTATAAAGGCACAATTCTATAAACAACAGATTTGATTGGCCATTCTTTAGTTTCTCCAGTTCCCATCAGAACCACCACCGCCTCTCGAGTAGCGGGATCCGTCACCATATCCCCGATCTCTCCCTCGACCACCACCTTTAACTGTCGCTCCTCTTGCCTCCAAACCACCAGCTTTCGACCACCACCTCCATATCCACGGCATCTCAAGATCCCCATCACAGTGGCGCCTTCACCTCTAGTATCTAGATTGAGCCTAGTTGATGATGATGTTCCTGTCATCAAGGTTATGCCCATTCTTAGGGTTAGTTTAGGATTTAGGATTTAGGTTTATTTCTTAATTTATTTAGTTTCTTAAGGTTTAGGTTTAGGGTTTGGGGTTTATGGTTAGGGTTTATGGCTTAGGGTTTAAAGTTTAGGGTTTAGGGTTTAGGGTTTTAGGGTTTGTGCCTTTAGGATTAGGGTTTAGGGTTTAGGGATTGAGGTTTATTGTTTAGCCATTAGGGTCTAGGGTTTTGTGGGTCTAGTGTTACAGGTTTAGGGTATTTAAGGGTTTAGGGTTTAGGGTTTAGGGTTTTTGAGATTTAAGGTTGTAGGTTTTGGGTTTAGGGTTTAGGGTTTTTTTATTTTAAAAAAATTAAGTAAACTAATAGGTTTAGGTTTATTTAGTTTATTTTTTATTTATTTTAGTTTATTTTATTTTTTATTTCTACTTAGTTTATTTTTTATTTTTATTTAGTTTATTTTATTTACTTTAGGTTTATTTATTTTGTTTAAGTTTTTTATTTTAATTTATTTTTTAGGTTTAGGTTTAGGTTTATACTATTTTGTTAGTTTATTTTTTTTTCAGTTTAGGTTTTATTTTTTATTTTTAGGTATAGGTTTAGGTTTTTATTTTATTTTTTTAGGTTTAGGTTTTTGGTTTTTATTTTTGGTTTATTTTTAGGTTTTATGTTTTTCTTCAGGTTTAGGTTTCTTTTTAGTTTATTTTATTTTATTTAGTTTAGGGTTTAGGTTTAGTTTATTTTAGGTTCAAATTTAGGTTTTATTTATTTTATTTTAGTTTATTTTAGTTTAGGTTTAGGTTTATTTTATTTTGTTTAATTTAGGTTTAGGTTTCTTTTAGTTTAGGTTTCTTTTAGTTTAGGTTTCTTTTAGTTTAGGTTTAAGTTTTATTTTTTTATTTAATTTTAGGTTATTATTTTTAGGTTTATTTTTTGGTTTTGGTTTTTATTTAGTTTTTAATTTTTAATTTTAGGTTTATTTTATTTTTATTTGACGTTTAGTTTTTATTTTATTTAGGTTTTTATTTTTAGGTTTATTTTATTTTTTAGTTTAGTTTAGTTTTTATTTATTTTATTTTAGTTTATTTTTTATTTTTTATTTTATTTTATTTTTACATTTAGGTTTAGGTTTTATTTTTTGGTTTGGTTTAGGTTTAGGTTTAGGATTTTTAGCTTAGGTTTTATTTTATTTTATTATTTTATTTTAGGTTTAGGTTTTTTATTTATTTATTTATTTTTTTAGGTTTATTTAGTTTAGGTTTAGGTTTAGGCTTTTAGGTTTTAGGTTTAGAGTTTAGGGTTTAGGATTTGGGGTTTAGGGTTTAGGATTTAGGATTTAGGTTTAGTTTAGGATTAGGTTATAGGTTTTATGGTTTTAGGATTAGGTTTAGTTTAGATTAGGTTTTAGGGTTTAGGGTTTAGGTTTAGAGTTTAGGTTTAGGGTTTAGGGTTTAGGTTTAGTTTAGTTTTAGGTTAGTTTAGGGTTTAGTAGATTTTTTTTATTAATTTTAATTTGTTATTTTAAAAAAAATTAGGTTTAGGTTTATTTAGTTTATTTGGTTTATTTTTTTATTTATTAGTTTTTTATTTAGCTTATATTTTATTTAGTTTAGTTTATTTATTTAGGTTTATTTATTTTGTTTATGTTTTTTATTTTAGTTTATTATATAGGTTTAGGTTTAGGTTTAGGTCTTTTTATTTATTGTAGTTTTGTTTAGTTTAGGTATTATTTCTTATTTTTAGGTTTAGGTTTAGGTTTTCATTTTATTTTTTTAGGTTTAGGTTTTAGATTTTACTTTTGGTTTATTTTTTAGGTTTATTTTTTAGTTTAGGTTTAGGTTTAATTTTATTTTATTTTAATTTATTTAGTGTTTAAGTTTAGGTTTAAGTTTAGTTTATTTTAAGTTTAGGTTTAGGTTTTTATTTTAGTTTAATTTATTATAGTTTAGGTTTAGGTTAATTTTATTTTATTTAGTTTAGGTTTTTTTTTAGTTTAGGGTTTAGTTTTATTTTTTAGATCTTATTTTATGTTTAGATTTTTATTTAGTTTTAATTTTTTTTATTTTAGGTTTATTTTATTTTTATTTTAAGTTTAGCTTTTATTTTATTAAGGTTTTTTATTTTTTCACTTTATTTTATATTTTTCTTTATTTTATTTTACACTAGTTTTTTATTTATTTTATTTTCTTTTTAGGTTTAGGTTTAGGTTGTTGTTTAGGTTTTTATTTTATTTTATTTTATTATTTTATTTTAGTTTAAGTTATTTTTATTTATTTAATTTTTAGGTTTTATTTAGTTTAGGTTTAGGTTTTAGCTTTTAGGGTTTAGGGTATAAGTTTAATTGAGGGTTTATGGTTTATAGTTTTGGGTTTAGGCTTTAGGTTTTAGGGTTAAGGGTTTTAAGATTTAGGGTTTAGGGTTTTTAGGGTTTAAGGTTTAGGTTTTAGGTTGTAGTTCTAGGGTTCAAGTTTGAGTTTAGGGTTTAGGGTTTTGGTTTTAATAGAGAATAAATTCATATTCAACATTTATTCTTTTTTATTTCATTAAGTAACACACTAAGTTTTTAAGACATAGCGACAACATAGATAAAATGAGCATGGGTAGAGCAATTCAAAATCTAGATAAATAGAATCATCTTTATTTGTAAGACATAATTCCATAAATAAGATGGTCGTTTTCAATTTCTCCGGTTTAATCAAAGTGCTCTCATGTAGTAGGATCGCCATCATATCCCTCTCTCCCCACCACCACCATTTGTAGGTTTTGTCATCCTCTTCCATAACAACCAAGCTACCACCACCACCATATCCACTAGCACCTCATCCCCACCACCACTATGATAAATGCCTTTGCCTTTGCCTCCACCAGCAGATCTAGATTGAGCACGGTTGGTGATGTTCAGCCAACAAGGTTATCCATTTTAGCATTTAGATTTAGGTTTATGTTTATTAGGCTTTTAGTTTAGGTTTACTTTTAAATTTATTTAGTTACTTTAGGTTTATGATTAGAGTTTTGGGTTTAGGGTTTAGGTTTTAGTTATTTTAGTTTAGGTTTTGGTTTATTTTATTTTGTTTATTTTATTCTTATTTTAGGGTTAGTTTTTTTTTTTAGTTTAGGTTTGGGTTTATTTTTATTTATTTTAGTTTTATTTTTTAGGGTTGGTTTTATTTTATTATTTTATTTTATTTTAGGTTTATTTTATTTTTTTTTTATATTTAGTTTTATTTTATTAAGGTTTATTCTTAGGTTTATTTACTTTTTTAGTTTAATCTGTTTCTCTTTAATTTATTTTAGTTTATTTTTTATTTATTTTTTAGTTAGGTTTAGGTTTTTTGTTATTTTATTTTTTATTTATTTAGTTTATTTTATTTTATTTTAATTTAGGTTTTATGTTTAGGTTTTAGTTTTAGGGTTTATGGTTTTAGGGTTTAGGGTTTAGGGTTTAGGTTTAGGGTTTAGGGTTGGGTTTAGATTTAGAGTTTAGGTTTAGTACTTTAGGTTTAGGGTTTTCTTTAGGGATTAGGGTTGAGGGCTTAGGGTTTAGGGTTTAGTTTTCAGGTTTTTTTAGGTTATAGGTTTAGGGTTCTTTTGGGTTAGTTTTAGGTTTAGGTTTAGATTATTTATGGTTTAGGTTTTAGGTTTATTTTTTATTAGGTTTAGGTTTATTTAGATTATTAAGTTTATCTTTTATTTATTTTGGATTATTTATTTATTTTATTTTTTAGTTTAGTTTTACTTTATTTTATTTTTTTTAGGTTTAGGTTTTATTTTTTAATTTTTAGGTTTAGGTTTAGGTTTTTATTTCATTTTTTTAGCTTTAGCTTTTTGGTTTTATTTAGGTTTATTTTTAGGTTTTATTTTTTAGTTTAGGTCTAGGTTTATTTTTAGTTTACTTTATTTTATTTAGTTTAGGGTTTATGTTTAGTTTATTTTACATTTAGGTTTAGGTTTTATTTATTTTAGTTTAGTTTATTTTAGTTTAGGTTTAGTTTTTTTTTATATTGTTTAAAGGTTTTTTTTTTTTAGTTTAGGGTTTAGGTTTTCTTTTTTTTTATTTTAGGTTTTTTTAGTTATGTTTTATTTAGTTTTATTTTATTTTTATTTTACATTTAGTTTTATTATATTTAGGTTTTTTTTAGGTTTATTTTAATTTTACTTTTTGTATAGGTTTTATTTATTTTATTTTAGTTTTAGTTTTAGGTTAAGGTTTACATTTAGGTTTATCTTTAGGTTTTGTTTACTTTTTTATTCTATTTTATACTTTATTTTATTTAGGTTTAGGTTTTCTATTTATCTTAATTTTTATGTTTTTTTTGTTTAAGTTTTTAGGTTTTTAGGTTTTAGGTTTTTAGGGTTTAGGGTTTAGGGTTTAGGGTTGTAGATTTTAGGGATCAGGGTTTTCGGTTTAGGGTTTAGGATTTAGGGTTTTAGGGTTTAGGGTTGTAGGTTTAGGGTTTAAGGTTTAGGGTTTAGGGTTTTCTTTGTTTGTTCTTTTTTTTTTTATTTTTTTTTTTTTAAATTAAGTAAACAAGTAGGTTTAGGTTTATTTAGTTTATTTTTTTATTTATTTTTATTTTTATTTAGTTTGGTTTATTTATTTTAGGTTTATTTATTTTAATTTATTTTTTAGGTTTAGGTTTAGGTTTATTTTTTAGCTTTGTTTTATTTTTATGTTATTTTTTAGGTTTTGGGTTTATATTTTATTTTTAGGTTTAGGTTTAGGTTTTTATTTTAGGTTTATTTTTAGGTATTATTTTTTAGCTTAGGTTTAGGTTTATTTTTAGTTTATTTTATTTTATTTTGTTTTTGTTTAGGTTTAGGTTTAGTTTATTTTTGGTTTAGTTTTAGGTTTTATTTATTTTAGTTTAGTTTATCTTAGTTAAGGTTTAGGTTTTTTTTTAGGTTTAGGTTTAATTTAGTTTAGGTTTTTTTATTTAGTTTTAGGTTTATTTTTTAAGGTTAGGTATTTATTTAGTTATTTATTTATTTTTTTTAGGTTTATTATATTTTTATTTTAGGTTTATTTTTTTATTTTATTTAGATTTTTTATATTTTAGTTTAGGATTTTATTTATTTTATTTTAGTTTAGTTTTAATTTTTTATTTTATTTTCTTTTTATGTTTATTTTAGGTTTAGGTTTTAGTTTATGTTTTTATTTTATTTTATTTTTTCATTTTTTCAATTTATTTTGTTTAGGTTTAGGTTTAGGTTTTAGCTTTTTTTAGGTTTAGGGTTTAGGGTTTAGGTTTTAGGTTTTTTTTTTAGGTTTATTTTTTAGGTTTTAGTTTTAGTTCTTAGGTTTATTTTAGTTTATTTTATTTTATTTAGTTTAGTGTTTAGTTTAGGTTTAATTTATTTTAGTTTAATTTATTTTAATTTAGGTTTAGGTCTATTTTATTTTGTTTATTTTATTTTTTTATAGGATTAGTTTTTATTTTTAATTTAGGGTTCAGGTTTTATTATTTTTATTATTTTTAGGTTTTAGTTTTAGGTTTTTATTTAGTTTTTATTTTATTTCATATTAAGTTTACTTTATTTTTATTTTATGTTAAGTTTTATTTTATTTGGGTTTTTTATTCTTAAGTTTATTTTATTTTTTAGTTTAGTTTAGGTTTTTAATTATTATATTTTAGTTTATTTTTATTAGTTTATTTTATTTTATTTTTATTAGTTTATTTTATTTTATTTTTAGGATTAGTTTAGGATTTAGTTTAGGTTTTTATTTTATTTTATTTTTTATTATATTTAGGTTTAGGTTTTTTATTTATTATATTTTTAGGTTTTATTTAGTTTAGGTTTAGTTTTAGGTTTTTTAGGGTTTAGGGTTTAGGGTTTAGGGTTTAGGGTTTAGGTTTTAGGGTTTAGTGTTTTAGGGTTTAGGGTTTAGGGTTTAGGTTTAGGTTTAGGGTTTAGGGTTTATGCTTTAGGGTTTAGGGTTTAGGCTTTAGGGTTTAAGGTTTTATGGGTTTAGGGTTTTAAGGTTTGGTGTTTAGGGTTTAGGGTTTAGGGTTAGGGTTTAGGGTTTAGGGTTTAGTGTTTAGGGTTTAGGTTTAAGGTTTAGGCTTAGGGTTTTTTTAAGGTTAATGGTTTAGGGTTGTAGGTTTAGGGTTTAGGGTTTAGGGTTTAGGATTTAGGGTTTAGGGTTTAGGGTTTAGGGTATTTTTTTTCTTTAAAATTAGGTAAACGGGCAGGTTTAGGTTTATTTATTTATTTATTTTATTTTTTATTTTTATTTAAGATTATTTTTTTATTAGTTTGTTTATTTTTTTGATTAATTTTTTTTAATTTAAGTTTTATATTTTAATTTATTTGTTAGGTTTAAGTTTTATTTTTTATTTAGTTTTATTTATATTTTATTTTTTAGGTTTAGGTTTTATTTTTTTTAGGTATATGTTTAGGTTTATTTTTTAGTTTTAGGTTTAGGGTTTAGGTTTTATTTTGATTTTTTAGGTTTATTTTTAGTTTATGTTTAGGTTTATTTTAGTTTATTTTATTTCATTTTGTCTAGGGTTTAGGCTTAAGCTTTTTTTATTTTAGTTTTGTTTATTTTAGTTTAGGTTTATGTTTAATTTATTTTGTTTATTTTATGTTTAGCTTTTTTTTTTTAGTTTAGGGTTTTGGTTTTATTTTTTATTTATTTTTAGGTATATTTTTTGGGTTTATGTTTTATTTAGTTTTTATTTTATTTAGGGTTTGGTGCTTTAAGATCTTTGATGGCATGGGAGCTCCGACAACATTGCACACTTTAGAGCGGATGTTGCAACCGCGGCATCGCCTCTCTTCTATCTTTTGGTTAGTAGTTTGTCGGTGTTGCATTTGATTGGTATACCTTGATGGTTGTGAAGACTTTTCAGTTGGAAGACCTCTTCATCAAAAGGTTTTGAGCTTGAGAGGGTGGGTAGCACCTCATTAGAGAAATAGAAACTCAACGAGTCCCTTATTGATTACATTCTCAGGTGGCACAACTTGAACATGAAATGCAAAACACAATTGTTTGAACAACATGCCATTGAGATTCTACTCAAGAATATCCATGGCCCAGTCGCTTTCATGCTTAAGGACTTTACCATCAAAACATTCAAGAAATTAATCAACAAGGTAGAGCCTATAGAAGAAGCCAAATAGTTGTCCTTTCACAAATCATCTAGCCAGAAGGTGTCCAACTTTAGACTTATAACTACCTAGAGTGTTTAGCTAACTCCTAGATTTTAAACCATGTAGAGTCTTGAATTTAGATAGCTAAGGTAGTTATTTAATTAGAAAGAGACTAAAGTCTTAAACCTCCCAGAGACTAGAGCATGAGTATGAGCATATGACTTAATATATAGATGCAAAATCTTTTCAAATTTTATTTGTTAGACACATCATTTTGATAGAGGCTTTAGGATTTCTTATGCCTAAATGCATGATGAAATAGGTTATGGGTCAAATTAGTTAGAAGAAGGTATTCTCCACCTGCCCAAGCATTCCTATCATGCAAAATGGAGATCCTTCATGTTCAAGAGAAAGAATATGCATGCATGATGTGAAACATACAACCATACATTTAAGGGGTTGCTAAATCTTTTAATTATCTTATTTATCTCTTAGGCTTTATGATGAGGTTATGAGTTATTTAAAATTTAATTATGAGTAATTAGTTGGGTAGAAAATTTATTTTTATCCTAAGAGCCTAATCGTATCCAAGCCACCCATTAAAGCATCAATCATTTTAGAAACTATGAAAAGCATGCCATCCTAATGCACAATGTAAACATAACATCTAACAATTATATTAATAATCATAAAAGAATAAAAGGATCTGTCAGTCTTCCCAAAAGAGAGAAAAGATGGGTAGCCGAGCTCTACCCTTATACAGCATAAAATAGGAAAGAATAATTGTAATTATATTAAATGCTATGGGGGTCTTTTTTTATATCTCCATTTTTGATTTGGTTCCTTCTTTGATTTGGATGGTGCTTGCTTAAAGGCATCAGGCACCCAGGATAAAACCTTCAACACTACTCATCCCCATCCCCATAGCATTAATCTAATTTCTATTACAAAAATTACATTTATGAGGGAAAAGTAAATTTAACTACACTTGCTAAATAGAGGTTATCTAAATATACATATAATCCCAAGCAGTTGTATTTGTAATTTGGACTTATCACACTACACATGGGTAATTAAGCCCATCTGTCCTAACTTGGATTATGCTTAATGATTTAAGCAACCTGTAAAAAGAGCATTCACATTTATTTTTAAGCATCTATTAAGCATAATCCCATGCAAAAAACATGATTAGGCTAATATTGGCCTATCATCCAGTTTACAAACCATACACCTAACATTTAATCTAAAAATATATCATAAAACAAACCATACATCACATCATACACCTAACTTAGAACTAGAAGTGGTGACTTAATTCTAATGTGTGTATTAAGGTTGTGGTAAAGTTGTATTTTCTAAGTGTAGAAGGATTCAATTTAACATGAAAGGTTGATTTCACTTGAAGTAGTTTAATTGATTTGAGAATTTTAATTTGTGTTTCCTTTATTTCATTTGATTACACTTAGCAACTAAGTGTTATAAAGAGAGGAAAAGATAATTGCCCTCTTTCTTCCCTGCCATAAGTCACTTTCTAAAGTATATTAATTTGATTTAGTTCTCTTTAGTGAAAGGCTTATTAAATGATTTCATTAATCCTAAGTTTAGGTTCACTTTAAATAATCCTATTCAAAATGAAAGACATCTTAAGATTAATTTAATTGAATTACTACGACATGACATATATTAAATCATTCCTTTCCATCACATGTAACATTCATATGATTTAATGCTAAGTGTATCTATACATGCAACATATTTTAGCACACTTAAATGATGAAATGTATGTGTATGTTTAAAATTTATATTTTATTTAATTGAATTATTTTTACATATTAATTTAAAACTTTATCAAAATTTTTATATAAAAAGAAAATAAGAATGAAATTAAATAGGCATGTGCCATTGTTAAACCAGGGAAGTGAGGTAATCAAATGACCTCTTTGGAGTTAGCTAAATTCTCGTATTCTCGGGATGTCCAGACTATATACCCATTTGCATTCAAACATTTGTAAACTCATATACATGAACATAGGAAGTAAGCTCCAAATCATATGGCTAATTAATTCAACCACTTAGTCAATTATGAATGCATGCAATTTTAATGTAAAATGTGATTTTCATTCACTAATCACATATACATATACATGTACGAAGATATAAGCAAGTACATGTCATTTTTAAACTAGGAAAGTGAGGTAATCAAATGACCTCCTTGGGGCTAACTAAAGGCTCATATTCCCAAGATGTCTAGACTATATACTTGCTTTTCTTAACACACATGGATGTATACATAAATGAGGAAAGAAAACCATGCAAAGATTGTATATTTTTTTGATTGAATCATTTATATATATATGAATTAAAGTTCTATCCAAATTCTAATGTTGAAATACATAAGAATGAAATAAAATGGGTATGTGCCATTGTTAAACTATGAAAGTGAGGTAATCAAATGGCCTCCTTGGGGCTAGCTAAAGCATCATGTTCTCGGGATGTGCTATATATCTACAATTCAATCTTATATAAATCAACACTTGAATAGAGGAAAGATAACTCACCATTCATACACTTAATCTATAAGCACATGCATTTCTTATATATATTTATAACTAGCATCATAACACATATTATTATTCATTTATAAGATTTTGAAAAATACATTTGGATTTAATAGTGATAATAGCCATGCATATATTAAATTAAATCAACACATGCAAGATTACATAAAGGAAAGCCATTTTATTTTACTTGATTTTGAAAAGATTGATGCATGAATTCAAATGACATAAAAAAATTTAACATCATTGGAAAGAGGACAATCAAATATAAGCATGTGATTCTTTTAACCAAACTACTTTTTAAGGGCAATCAAATCAGATAAGATTATTTAAAGAAAACCAAAGCTTCTTTATTAATTAAGTTTTGTATTTGATTTGATTTAAAGAGGAGAAGAGAAATCATCACTTATTATTTTAAACCCATTCCCACATTAGTGATTTGATTTAATTTAAGTATTTGTAATTAAGTCAATTTTATGTGTTAATTAAGTTGAACCCTTTATTAGATGATATAATTACCCTTACCTATGTCACGTTAAAGTAATTAACTAAATAATTATGATCCAACATGATATGAATGAAAATAAACTTGCAATGATCTAAGAAATAAAAGGGATGCAATTGGCTCATGATTAATAGTTAATTAGATTAAGGGACTTAATAATTACTCTTATGGTTTTCCACATGTGGACTAACCATAATTTCATTAAACTCCTTTAGGTTATTAAACACCTAAGATCTACCCCATCATTTAATTAATTAAGGTGATGTGATTATGATTTCAATTTGATTAAGTGATTTAATTAAGTTAAATCTTAGTTAATTTCATTTTAAAAAGGGTGAAATGAACTTAGGAAAGGGTCCCAACCCTATTCCTTAGTTCACTTCTTTGAATAATGATTAAAAACTTAAGTAAATCAATATATTACTATTCATGGGATTAATTAATCATTAATTAGCTTAAAAGAGTAATTAAGGTTTTATTAGTCAATTTTCCTAATTAAGTGAGCAATAAATCTCAAGAAAATTATGGGAGGCAGAGGTCATCCCATTAAACTAACCCACAAAATTTGGGATTAATTGCTCAAGTAATTAAGGAGTAATTAAGCTAGTTAATTTTGTAGTTAAACCTTAATTACTATTCAAAATTAGTTAATATCAATTTTAATTTATTCTCCTCTAAAATATCTATAAAATGAGTATTTATTTGTATTTTTTATTTCTCTATGCTTTTTTATGATTTTTAGAAGTTTCAGCCATTAAAAATAATTAATTAAGCCTAATTAAAGCCTAATCCTGCTGGCGCCACATGGCGTTGCAGGATTGGCTAATTAAAACTTATTCAACTCAACACCTATGTGGTGGTGGTGGATGTGCTTCCTCATTCACCACCTGATCTAAGATTGGACATCTATGATTAATCCCACAGCTTAATAGGATTAAATCATATCGTAGCGGATTTAATCATGACGTCTACGATCATGTAGAACGGACGGTGCGTGATCTAACATCAAATGAGCGAGGGAGAATGGAGTTCGTCCACCATTGCTCACTTTATTCGAGCTTACCCGAGCTTAGATCAACTCCAAAAGGATCTCACACCTTCATGACATCGATCAGAGGGGATCCAATGGTCAAAATCACACGAGATGCAAGATTTCTTCAAAAAGCTCCAACCCATTTTTTTCTAAGGATCAATTTTGGAAGCATACCTCATCGAAGCTCAAGACCAGTGGCTTGAATGATTGAAGAAGCTTCATCTAGTGGAGATGAAGCCCTGTTGATTAGCAATTAGATCAACTCCTCGATGTTCACTCAGAAGGCCATGAACTGACCATTTGGAGCTTGGCTTTGATCAAAGTCCCACTTTGCTTGAAAAGGATGATTCATTCTTGCTCGACAAGGCCTAGGAAGGTGCGTGCAAAGTTAATTTGAGTTTGATGGAGAAATGGGAAGTCAGGTTAGAAATGGGAGTGTCCTATTTGTGGATGGGAATGGCATTTTTTCGATCAAGGAACAAGCTTGGAAACTTTGGGAATGGCTCTAATAGCTCATCTTAGGTAGTTATCCTCTGAAATGATTTTTTTTTATTTGAGTGGAAACAAGGGGTGTATACCCCCTTCATCTTGATCAGATGGTGGGATCAGTTTGGCTTCTAGTGGCCATCCGACCATCTCAGGGAGTCGTGGGTGGCATGGAGGAGGTGAGTTGGCTTGGCTTGGTTGGTTGAAGGTGTGGAAGTGGCTGCCAAAAAGGAATCATGGGTTTCCTATGGGTTTCAAATGCTCCAATGGGGAGGGTGAGGTGATTTCACCTCCCATGGGTCATGGCCGACCCAACCACCCCTAGGGTTAGGGAAGTGTCCAGGTGCCTAGGTGGACCATTGGGAGAGCAAGTGACCAAGGAATGGAAATGACCACTTACATGGGTGATTTGTCTAATGTGATGCCCTTGACCCAAAAGTAGAATGATCATTTGGCATTCGATTTGATTTGGGTAGATTTGAAATGAGTAAAAAGTGGATTAGCCCAAATTTCAAGTCAATCAGTCAGGTTTGGCTCAGTTCGACTCATTTAGGTCAAATTGGGATAGGTGGGGTCAAGTTGACCAATTGGTCAAATTGATCAAACTAAGGGCTGGGTCAAGTTCATATGATCATTTGGGATGTTTTGGTTCAATTGGTTTGGTTTAGTTTGGCTTAAATTTGATTTTGGATCATTTGAATTCATTTGGGTCAAATGGGTTAAGTTGACCAATTTATTAGTCAAATTGGCTTGGGTTGGGTGTTGGTTTGGGATTAGTTGACCAATTGAAGATGATTGTAGGCTTTGGTTTCAATTAATTTGGATTTAGTTTTGATTTAGGCCAACTTGAACCTTTAGGTCAATTTGGGCTAAGTTGGTCAATTGGGTTCAATTGGGTCCAACATGGCTTTGGTCAAGCTCAACAATCAATTTGGAATGAACTTGAGTCATTGGTTGCAATCAATTTGGTTTATATTTTGATGGGAGGTTTTGATGGGGTTGTTCATTCTAATTTGGGTAGGATTAGAACTTAACTCAAATAGGTCAAATTGGCCACTTTAGGTCAAGTGGACAAATTGGGTTTAGTTGGCTTGATTTTGGGTTGAGTTTAATTTATTTGAGTTTATATATTGATTTTGGATTGATATGTAAATTCAATTGTAATAGGCTTAGGTTCAAATGGGTTTTGGTTCATTTGAACATTTCAAGTCAAAAGGGTTAAGTTAAGCTTGACTTGGGTTAATTTTGGTTTGGCTTAATGATTATAGATTTAATTTATATTTGAAAATATGATTGAAAGTATGATTGATTCATGAGAAAATCAATTGAATTAGGGTTTTTGAATGAAGGAATTTTGGTAAGTTCGTGGAGTTGGGTCATGTGGCTTAGGTTTGGATTTTGATTTAGTTTGATTTAGTTTTGAAGATTTAAATGTATATTTCATTTAAATTTGTGAATATGATTAAAAACATGATTGATTTGTGATAAAATCAATTAAGTTTGAATTGATTTGGATTAAGATTTGGCTAAATTCATGCGATAGGTCATATGGCATGGAAAGGGTTTTGATTTAATTTGATGTAATTTGATTTAGTTTTGATCATTTTAATGTAGATTTTATTTATATTTTGGAAGATGATTAAAGATATAAATTGATTATGAGAAAATCAATGATTTTGTATTTATTTGGATTTAGATAAGTCCATGGGCTCATATGGCTTAGGAAGGGTTTCAAGTTTGGATTTGATCATGGGCTTCAATCATTTGGTTTTGGAATTTGGGCTTAGATTTGGATTTAAATTTTATGTTTGAATTGAACTTCAGGTTTGGTTTAAGAAGGTGAACATGGATTGGGTTTGGGTTGTAGGGTAGGTGGATTATCCTAATCCCTAAGGCATAACTAATCTATGGTTAACCCTTCTATGTTGTTTGGTTTAGGTTAAGTGTTTTGTTAGAAGTGTCTTATGACTAGGGAAGTCTTAGTGTCTAGAAGACTCCTAAGTCTAAGATGGGAAGATTGAATCGCACTCCAAAGTGAGGTCAACATGCCTTAGGCACCATAGTGTTGCTCTTGGAGATAGATGATTTCGAAGATCAAAGACAAGTTTCATATTATAGACTTGGATACATCTTTCAACACATTTCTTGGCAGACCATGGTTACATGAGAATAGCATTGTTCCATCCTCTCTACATCAGTGTATGAAGTTCGTGAGAGGTGGGATCGTCTGCTGTGTCAAAACAAATCTCAAGCCATTTATAGTTCACGAGGTCGGTATATATGAGAATGCAACTTACTACCTCCCTCAAAATCAACAAGTCTAACTTGGCCTTTAAAGTTTAAAATAAAAAAAAAGAAAAAAAAAAAGAAAAAAGGAAATAAAAAAATAAAAAGAAAGAGAAAATGAAAAAAGAAAATAAAAGGGGCGAAATAGACTTGGAGAGGAAGTGGAGCGATATTAAATTTCACCCACAGTTTGTTACTCCATTCAAACATATGGGTAGGATGATCTGACCTCCACCAGGCAGAGAAAGAGGCCATTTCAAAGGAAGTCCCAGGAGTGGAAAACCTTTTTATTGGCCACTTAATAGAAGATATGTCCTAGCTAGCAGGAGTACACCTGCAATCCATATAGACTTAGAATCTAGTTCATAGGATGAGCCTTATATGGTTAGCACACCAGCTAGCTCTTCTCAATAGTAGATTCCCTTGGAGGTGACAGTTGAGCCAAATAGCGATGAAGACTAGGCTCCAAAGCAAAGCATAAGTATATCCAAGTCTATATGTGAAATAATTAGGCATCAGTTGGGAATCTTAGCTCTAACCCCACTTTTCAAAAAATGAGTTTGGTAGTTAATGAAGCCCTAAGTCATCCACAGTGTGAATACTAGGTTCTTTGGGAGCATCATCCTCAAGACAAGAAGTTGATGTACAAATTTAGGATGATTCATATAAAGATTTAATAGAATTTCCTTTTGATTGGTACTTGGCTTGTGTTCATAATTCAGCAAAGAAAGGCTAATCCGACATACTTGGTCAAAGCAGGTCGGACTACTTTGAAAGAATATGGAAGAACAAATGTAAAATCTCAATCAATATAGGGACTAGGGTATAGTGGATCGGTTGATGATGATAATTACTACTTAGTCATCATCAATCATTTAGAATCTGATAGGTTCTTTTCAGATCACATTAAATCATATGAGGAGTTGTGCTTAGAAACTTCAGATGATCCAGATGATTTTGAAGTCAAAGATGCGCTAGAGTTCAAAGAAGAGATCAAGTCAACCATCGATGAACTCAAGAAAATAAACTTAGGAACTGAAGAAGATACAAGCCCGACATACATCAGTTCTTTGTTGAATGAAATTAAAACCAATGACTTAGTTAGGCTATTGACTGAGTTTAAGGACTACTTTGCATGGAGTTATGAAGAGATGCTTGGATTAGCTCCTAACGTAGTGGTGCATAAACAATCAATAGAGCCTTGTGCTAACCCAATCAAGTAAGCTCTTAGATGCATGCAATTAGACATAGAACAATAGGTCATTTATGAAGTCAAGAAACTGATCGATGTTGGCTTCATTCGGGAAGAATAATACCTACAGTTATTAATATCATCCCATTTAAAAAATAATGGCCAAATTCACATATGCTTCAATTTTAGAGATTTAAATAAGGCATGTCAAAAGATGAATTTCCACTATCAATCCGGAGTTGATGGTGGACATTACCTCATCTCATGCGCCTTCTCTTTCATGGATGGCTCATCTGGATATCACTAAATAAAGATGGCACTTGAAGATGAAAGAAACACTACTTTTAGAACCCCTGATCGAAATCTATTGCTATAAGGTCATGCCTTTCAGCCTTAAAAATGCCTGTGCTACATACCAATGGGCTATGACTCAAATCTTCAATGAACTCATTCATCATCAATTCAAGTGTTATGTTGATGATCTTATGGTCAAAAGTAGAGAAAAGGAAGGACATCTCTTTGACTTGAGAGTAGTTTTCAAATAGTTAGGATAATTTAACCTCAAAATGAACCCCTTGAAGTGTGCATTCAGAGTAGCTTCAAGGAAATTCCTTGGGTTTATTGTCCGACAATAGAGAATCAAAATCGATCCAGAGAAGATCAAGACATTATTAGAAATGTCACCCCCTAAAAGTTTAACTCAACTCAGATCATTCCAAAAGTGGTTGGAGTATCTAAGACACTTTATATCCAACATATCAAGAAGATGTTAGCATTTTAGCACTTATCAAATGGATTCCAAATCGAGTGGAATGACAAGTGTGAGCATGCCTTCAAAGACATCAAGCATTGCTTGATGACTTCATTGGTTCAAGCAGCCCCTATCCCATGCATGATGCTCATACATTACCTTGTTGTGTTAAATGACTCCCTTGGTGCTTTCATGGCCTAAGATAATGATGAAGGGAAGGAAAACACACTCTACTACCTTAATCGTCATCTAATCTCGAGGATAATTATCCACCCATTAAAAAGTATTGCCTAGCTTTAATCTTTGCATCCCAAAAGCTACAACACTACATGCTTCCTCATAAGATTAACTTAATCTCTAGGATCAATCCACTACAGTATCTCATGACACTATCGATGCTATCTGGATGGCTGGGATGATGGTCCATGATCCTCTCATAGTTTGACATTACCTTTATACCCCTCCGTTCAGTGAAAGGACAAGCAGTAGCGGATTTCTTAGCAGCACACCCACTTCCTACTAACTCTCTCTTAGTGATGACCTCCCTGATGAATAAATGATGAACTTAGGGGATACTAGCATTCACCATTGCGAGATGTACTTTGATTGCACAGCTTATTCTCAAAGAGGAGAAGAATCATAATCTACTATTCCAAAAAAGGCAATGGTAGGACTAGTTCTTTTAACTTCAAGCTGCGATGTCATGAGATTCTCATATCATCTATCCAATATTTGCACCAATAATGAATTCAAATATGACACTTGGATTGATGATCGGTTAGTATTACTCTAAGCATCCATAACATCGACATCTTTGAGGATTCTTAGTTATCAACCAAATCATTGGGTCTATAAGTTATAAAAGCTCCATCACTACCCAAAATACACCATGGAGTTGTTGGCCCAAATCCCGAGGTTACCATTTATAGGATTCCACAAGGAGAGAACATCATAGTGTATGCTTTAGCCAAACTTTCTAAGGAGTTGGCATGTCCAGAGGATAAGTCCGTATCAATAAAGATTCAAAATAGACAAGTCATATCCTTTATTGATATTGAACTCATCAAAAAGTACTCTCTTGAAGGGGAGGTTGCCATTACCAAGAAGGATGAGGAGTTTGATTAGAGGCAACCATTCATGTATTACCTAAATAAAGGTAAACTACCTCAAGAGAAGTCACAAGCCCATCAGATGAAGCAGAGAGCACTTTCCTATGCTCTTATGGATGGTGTCTTGTACCAGTAGTCTTTCCATCATATGTGGTTACGTTATTTAGATAAGCATGAAGCTCGTAAGATCGTGACTGAGGTACACTCAAGATTATGTGAGGCCAATCAATCCGGTCTGAAGATGGAAGCCAAGATCAAAAGATTAGGATACTATTAGCCATCGATGATCAAAGATTGCATGGATACAGCTAGGCGATTCCACCAATGTAAAATACATGGTGTAGTCCTACACCATCCAACCAACATTCAACATCCTACATTGGCCTCATGGCTATTTGAGTGTTGGGGTACCTACATAGTGGGTTCGATTAAACCTTCTTCTTCCAAGGGTCATCATTTCATCTTAGCTGCTACTGAGTACTTTTCCAAATGGGCGAAGGTGATTTCACTCAGAGAGGTCACATCTTAGCATGTGCTCCAATGTATTAGGAATCATATCATATATAGGTTGGTGCCTTCATTAATATCGATAATGATGCGCATTCAAGAGCAGATCATAACTTTGCCAGTGACAACATAGATTGGAGATATTCTACCATCAACTACAGGGAAAGCGGCTTAGAAGCCTTCAAAACTCATCCAAATACTAAAGAAGACACTACAATACAAGTGATGGCATGAGGTGGTTGAAGCCTTTGGGGTCTACACACCACATATAGAACTCCAACTAAGTCGACTCCTTTCTCCTTAGTGTGTGGGTCTGAAGCCATTCTACCATTAAAAGTTGAAATCCCATCATTAAGTATAACTATGGGTAGCAAGATCATAACAAAGTAGAATGCTAAGTTGCAGTTAGAAGAGCTCAAAGGTTTTGAGGAGAGACGCCTGTGAGCATGCCAAAATCTCAGGTTGTACCAAGCTAAAATGAAGTTAGTTCGGCCTAGGGCTTTTCAAGTAAGAGAGCTTATTGTAGTTCTAAGGAGATAGATTATTGCCCGTCGTAACATGGGAGGCAAGTTTGAACCCACTTGGGAAGGCCCATTTGCTATAGAGAAGGCCTACCAAGGAGGACCTTATCATCTTATTAAGGCCCATTTTAGGTTTATTTATTTTAATTTATATTTATTATTTTAGTTTATTTTTTTAGGTTTAGGTTTATTTTTAGTTGAGCTTTATTTTTATTTTATTTTTTAGGTTTAGATTTTACATTTTTATTTTTAGGATTAGGTTTAGGTTTTTATTTTATTTTTTTAGGTTTATGTTTTAAGTTTTTATTTTAGGTATAATATTTGGTTTTATTTTTCAATTTAAGTTTATGTTTATTTTTAGTTTACTTTATTTTATTTACTTTAGGTTTAGTTTATTTTATGTTTAGGTTTAGATTTTATTTAATTTTTGTTTAGTTTATTTTAGTTTACGATTAGGTTATTTTATTTTGTTTAATTTATTTTTACTCTAGGTTTAGCTTTTTTTTTAGCAGGGTTTAGGTTTTATTTTTATTTATTTTTGGGTTTTAATTTTAGGATTATTTTTTTAGGTTTAGGTTTTTTGTCTAATTTTTATTTTATTTAGTTTAGGTTTATTTTATTTTTTTATTTTAGGTTTAGTTTATTTAGAAATAATCATGACATGAATTCTTTAAATCATTATTAATTATTTTAGGCTAGGCGTTTTTATGGCTTGAATTTATGTTTTATTTTTTGTTTTATTTAAATAAGCAGGGTTTTTGGATGGATTTAGGTTAGTCCATGTTTTAAGATCTTGAATATAGGTACTCTTACAGTAAATTAATGGAATTAAAGATATTATGGTTTAGAAAGATAAATATTTTATGTGTTCAAGAAACTAAATGGGTTTAGAAGGCCAGGATTGATAGTTTAGGTTTTAAACTTTTATTAGGTAGTCAAACTAGAAATGGTAGGTGTGATTATAGATAGTTTGAAGGATAATGTTATAAGTATTAATAGATGTGGAGATAGAATTATAGCTTTAAAGATTATTATTGATTTAGATTATCAATGTTATAGTTCTGCTCCTCAAGTAGGTTTGAGGTCATAAAAGAAAAATTTTGGAATGAATTAGAGGGATTAATCGGATACCTCTTGAAAAAATATTTAAGATTTAAATGGACATATTGGTAGAGTAGTAGAAGATTTTAAAGTATTCATGGTGGTTATGGATTTGGGTGACTAATAAGAAGGTAAACTATATTAGATTTGTTTTTAGCTTATGATTTTGTAGTTTAATACTTTTTTTAAGAAAAGAGATGAACATATTATTACTTATAAAAATGGATCTAGTAAAACACCTTGATTATCTAGATAAGAAAATAGATGGTTTAAATTGTAAAGATTAGGTCATACCTTGAAATTTTAAGTTTATTTTTTTAGATTTTAAGATGAAAGGTGTAAGAGTAAACTAAATTATTGTCCCCTTAGATGGGGACATAAAGAACACAAATAAAAATATTTTAGCAGCTACAAGATATTAGAATTTGGGGTGTTCATAAAAAAACTATGTGGGAAAAAATATCAAGTGAAATTAAGGAAGTTCTAAAGATGTGAGAATCAAAAGGTCTTAATAAGAATAGTTGGTGGTGGAGTCAGTGTAGAAAAGATAAGAAATAAGAATATTATTAAAACTTGGTTTAGATGTAAAATTTGGAGAATTAAAGATATAAAGTGGCAGAGATTCTAAGAAAGCGATATGATGCAAAAAATTTAGCTTTAGTGATTTATACAATATTAGATACCAAAGAAGGTGAAAGATGTATGTATAAGTTAGCCAAGCAGAGATAGGAGAAGTAAAGACATAGTTAGTTTAGGATGAAAATAATAGTCCACTTAGAGATATTGAAAATAGGTGATGAGATATTTTGATAAACTTTTCAATGAAGGATATTATTGATTTAGCAACCTTAATACCTAAACAAATAGATTTCATTTTCATTATTAGTAAATTAGTTAGTGAAGCTTTAGAAAATGAAATGTGGAAAAGCATTATAATATTTAGATGTGTATGTTTAGGAGATAGGAATTTCTTGGCTTACAAATCTTTTTTGTGTTATTTTAAAGGCAAAAGATGCATGAGTGGAGAAAGAGTCTATTGGTTTATATTTAAGAATAAAGGTGATTTATTTTAGTATAGAAATTAGTTAATGTGCCATACATTAAAATTATGGAGGAAATATAGCATAGGTTTAGATGTGATACAAAGTTTTATTAGTTTGGTTTATTAGATTTATGGATTTATACATTTTATTTAAGAGGTTTAATAGAAGCATAGAAAGTAAGAAGGATCTACATATGATATTTATTGATTTAGAGATGATAAGTCATAAGATGTTTTTAGTTCTAGACAGAAGGAATATTGGTTATATAGTCATTAAGGATATGTATACTATTATTTACTGTCCAAACACAAGAAGGATTGACAAAATATTTTTTTTTATTACATCAAGGATCAACATTAAGTTATCTTTTTTACTTTAGTTATGGATGTTCTTATGAGGAATTTAAAAGAAGATGTATTGGTGTATGCTTTTTTATGACATTCTTCTTGTTGATAAGAATTTAGAGTCCAACAAAACTTGAATTATAGTCAACTTTAGAGTATTTATTTAAGTATCTAACAATATATGGAGTGTAATTTTAGTTGTAGAAGTTTTAGTGATATTTGTGACTTTAGGTGATCAAGTCATTAATAGAGTTTATTAATATTTAGGTATTGTTCAAAATGATGGTGAAATAGATATGTTATTAGTAGAATTCAAGTTGGATGGTTAGTGGAGGAATACATCGGTTTATTATGTGATAGAGTTCCACTTAAACTTAAGGAAAAATTTTATAAGATGGTGGTAGATAATGACTTATTTTTAATTTAAATAAAAAGAAGCATAAGCTAAGTTATGTTACAAATGAGGATGCTTAGGTGGATGAGTGGCTTTACTTTAGAGATAGAATGCAAAATGAGTATGTTTGAAAAAAAAGTTTACTAGATTGTAAAACCAAAATATTATGTTTAGATATATTATATTATTAATTAAAATTTTGTTAAAATATAAGTTTGAGAATCTACACATAGTGGAAAAGGATTCATTTTATAAGGGGTAGCTTTATTTGTATTGTTATTTGGTTATTTAGTTTTAATTTTAGATTTTATAGTTTTAGGTTTAGGTTTTAGTTTTAGGGTTTAATTTATTTATTTTTTAAGTTTATGTTTTAGGGTTTAGGGTTTAAATTTTAGGGTTTAGGTTTGGGTTTAGGGTTTAAGTTTAGTTTGGGGTTTAGGTTATTTTTCTTAATAGAGAACAAATTCAGATTCAACATTTCTTCTTTTCGATTTCATCAACCAATTAGCACCCCAAGTTTTTTAAGACATAAGTGACGACATAGATCAAAAATTAGCACCCATAGAGCTAATCAAAAATCCTAGATAAGTAGAACTATTTCTATGATAAAAATATGGTTTCATAAGTAGTAGATTTTATTTTCTAATTATGAACCATTTCACCTCTCAGTTTGGGATCGCATCATATCCCGATCTCTCCCTCCACCACCAATAAGTTTTGTCTCTCCTCTCACCTCATAATCCTGTTTACCACCACCTCCATATCCCCAGATTATACCACCACTTTGATAATTGCCACCTGTTTAATTTTAGCGAGCTAGTTGATGGTGATGTTATGTTTAGTTTTGCTCATTCTTAGTGTTTAGGCTGGTTTATGGTTTAGAGTTTAGGGTTAATTTAGGTTTAGGCTTAGTGTTTGGTTTTATGATTTAGGCATTAGGGTTTAGGGTTTAGTGTTTAAGGTTTAGGGTTTAGTGTTTAGGGTTTTAGAGTTTAGGGTTTAGGGTTTAGGGTTTAGGTTTAGGGTTGTAGGTTTAGGGTTTAGGGTTTAGGATTTTGGTTTAGGATTTTTTTTAAATTAAGTATCAGGTTTAAGTTTATTTAGTTTAATTATTTCTTTGAGTTTATTTTATTTTATTTTATTTAGGTTAATTTTTTTATTTTTTTATTTATTTTAGTTTATTTTTTTGGTTTAGTTTTATTTTTTAGTTAGAGTTTATTTTTTATTTTATTTTAGGTTTATTTTTATCTTTTTTAGTTTTAGGTTTATATTTTATTTTTTAGGAGGTTTAGATTCATTTTATTTATTTTTTAGTTTAGGTTTAGGTTTATTTTTTAGTTTATTTTATTTTATTTAGTTTAGGTTTAAGTTTAGGTTTAGTTTATTTTTAGGTTTAGGCTTAGGTTTTATTTAATTTAGTTAGTTTATTTTAGTTTAGGTTTATGTTTATTTTATTTTGTATATTTATTTTAATTTTTTAGTTTAGGTTTTAGTTTAGGGTTTAGGTTTATTTTTTTATTTATTTTAATGTTTTTAATTTAGGTTTATTTTAGGTTTATTTTTTAGTTTAGGTTTATTTAGTTTTATTTTATTTTTATTTATTTTACATTTAGTTTTTTTATTTAAATTTTTATTTTAGGTTTATTTAATTTTAGTTTACTTTAGGTTTTATTTTATTTTATTTTAATTTATTTTTTTAGGTTTAGGTTTTGGTTTAGTTTATGTTTTTATTTATTTTATTTTTTAATTTTTTTTATTTTATTTTATTTTAGATTTAATTTAGTTTAGGTTTAGGTTTAGGTTTAGGGTTTAGGTTTAGACTTTTAGGGTTTAGGGTTTAGGGTTTAGGTTTAGGGTGGGTTTAGGTTTAGGGTTTGGTTAATTTGGGTTTTAGTTTAGGGTTTAAGGTTTATGGTTTAGGGTTTAGTATAAGGTTGGGTTAGGGTTAGGATTTAGGGTTTTAGGATTTAAGGTTGTTTAGTGTTTAGGGTTTAGGATTTAGGTTAGTTTAGGGTTTATTTTTTTTAGTGTTTAGGATTTTTTAGGGTTTAGGTTTTAGTTAGTTTAGTTTAGGGTTTAGCGTTTAGGATTTAGACTTAGGGTTTATTTTTTTAAAATTAAGTATACAAGTATTTAGTTTATTTTTTATTTTTTATTTATTTTGGTCATTTTATTTTTTATCTTTATTTATTTACTTATATTTTATTTAATTATTTATTTTAGGTTTATTTATTTTAGTTTAGATTTTTTTTATTTTAGTTTATTTTTGGTTTATGTTTATTTTTTTTGGTTTAGTTTTATTTTTAATTTATTTTTTTGGGTTTAGGTTTTGGTTTTATTTTTATTTTTTAACTAGGTTTTAGGTTTTTTTATTTTAGCATTATTTTAAGTTTTTTGTTAGTTTAACTTTAGGTTTATATTTAGTTTATTTTATTTTATTTAGTTTAGGGTTTAGTTTTAGTTTATTTTTGGTTTAGGTTTAGGTTTTATTTATTTTAGAGGTTTATGTTTTTTTTTTGTACTTTAGGTTTACATTTTTTTTAGCTTAAGGTTTAGGGTTGGTTTAGAGTTAACGGTTTAGGCTTTAAGGTTTAGATTTTATTAGGGTTTAGGGTTTAGGGTTAGTTTAGGGTTTAGGATTTAGGGTTTTAGGGAATAGGGGTTAGGGTTTAGGGTTTAGGATTTAGGGTTTAAGTTTAGGGTTAAGGTTTAAGGTTTATGGTTTAGGATTTAGGATTTAGGGTTTAAGGTTTTGGGTTTAGGTTTAATTTAGGGTTTAAAGTTTATGGTTTAAGGTTATATGTTTAGATTTATAGGTTTAGGGGTTTTTTTTAAAAAATTAAGTAAACCTGTAGGTTTAGGTTTATTAGTTTATTTGGTTTATGATTTATTTATTTTAGTTTACTTTATTTTTTATTTTTATTTAGGTTTATTTTTTATTTTTTTATTTTATTATTTTAAATTTATTTATTTTAGTTTAGGATTTTATTTGTTTAGGTTTAAGTTTAGGTTTATATTTTTTTGTTTAGATTTTATAGTTTAGGTTTTATTTTTTAGGTTTTATTTATTTTGTTTTATTTTATATTTTAATTTTAAGTTTAATTTAGGTTTTAGATTTATTTTATTGTTTAGAGGTTTAGTTTATTTAGGTTTTATTTTAGTTTTATTTTATTTTAAGTTTATTTATTTTTTTAAGGTTTATTTTATTTTTTAGTTTAGTTTAAATTTATTTATTTAATTTTATTTTATTTTATTTTTTTATTTTATTAATTTTTAGGTTTATTTTTTATTTTAATTTTTTTAATTTTTTTTGTTTTATTTAGGTTTAGGTTTATTTATTTATTTATTTTATTTTTATTTTATTTATTTAGGTTTAGGTTTTTTTAGGTTTTTTAGGTTTTTTATTTTGGGTTTATTTTGGGTTTAGGGTTTTTTATTTGGGGTTTAGGGTTTAGGGTTTAAGGTTTAGGTTTAGGTGTAGGGTTTAGGTTTAGTTTATAGTTTAGGGTTTGGGTTTTTTTTTAATAGAACAAATTGATACAATATTTCTTCTTGATTTCAAATAGTACAGGAAGTGAGTTAATCAAATGACCAGGTAGCTAAAACCTCATGTTCTCGTGATATCAATATACCCATTATCATTCAATCTATATAAATTAACACATGAATAGGAAATGAGCTCAACATTCATGCACTTAAGTATAAGAATATGTTATGTATTTATAACTAGCGTCATAACACATATTTTTTATTCATTTATAAGCTTTCAAAAAAATACATTTTGATTTAATAGTGATAATAGCCAGTGATTGAATTAAATCAACACATATACATAAAGGAAATTATTTATTTTACTTGATTTTGAAAGATGGATGCATGAATTCAAATGACATACCAAATTTAACATGATTGGAAAGAGGACAATCAAATATAAGCATGTGATTCATTCAACCAAACTAGTTCTTGAGGACTATCAAATCAAATAAGATTATTAAAAGCAAACCAAAGCTTATTTCTTCATTAAGTTTTCAATTTAATTTGATTTAAAGAGGAGAAGAGAAATCATTACATGTTGATTTAAACCCATTCCCACATTAGTGATTTGATTTAATTTAAGAAAATGTAATTAAGTTGATTTTTTATGGGTTATTAAGTTGAACTTTTAATTAGATGAATTAGCTTAATGTCACCTTAAAGTAAATTAACTAAATAATTATGAGCCAACATGATATGCATAGAAAATAAACTTTGATCATCCTAGGAAATAAAAGAGGCTAATGCAATTGGCTCATGGTTAATTAGATTGGAGACTTTGATTACCTTTCGATATAAGATCGGATAACTATGATTAATCCCATAACATAATAAGATTAAATCAGATCGATCTAGCAATCAAATCACACAGTCCGTTCTGATCATGTTGAATGGACGGTGTGTGATCCGACATTACATGAGTGAGGGAGAGTCTATGTCTTGACTTGATGCTTACATGAGCTCGGATCAACTCAAGGATCCCACCTTCCGACATCGTGGAGGGATCCAATGGTCAAGATCACACGAGATGCAAGTTTTCTTCAAAAAGAGTTAACCCATTTTTGCCTAAGGATCGATTTTTGAAGCATACCTCATCAGAGCTTAAGATCGATGGCACAAAATATTGATAAAGATTCATCTAGTGGAGATGAAGCCTTGTTGAGCGGTGGATCAATTCCTCGATGTTCCTGAAGGCCATGAACATGATTTGGAGCTTCGGCTTTGATGAAGTTCCACCTCGGTTCTCAAAAGCTTGAAATGATTCATTCTTACCGAAGCTAGAAGGTGCATAAAAGTTAATTTGAGTTTGATGGAGAAATGGGGAATTAGGTCATGGGAGTGTCTATTTCATGATGGATAGAATGGCATTTTTTGATTTGAACAGCTTGAGGCTAGAAATGGCTCAAGCGACTAATCTTGGGTAACTAGGGCTTTGAGGAATGATTTTTGTTTGTGTTTGAGTGGAAATGAAGGAGTGTGTACCCCCCTTCATCTTGATCAGACAGTGGGATTGGGTTTGGCTTCTAGTGGCCATCTAGCCACCTCAGGGAGTCATGGGTAGTAGGGTTGAGGTGAGTTGGCTGCCAAGGAGGAATCATGGGTGTCATATGGGTTTCAAATGCTCCAATGGGGAGGGTGATGTGATTTCACCTCCCATGGGTCATGTGACAACCCTTGGGTTGGGTAGTGTCTTGGTGCCTAGGTGGACCATTAGATTAAGTGGAGGAATGGAAATGACCACTTATATGGGTGATTTATCTCATGTGATGCCCTTGACCTAAGGGTAGAATGGTCATTTGGCATTGGATTTAATTTGGGTAGATTTGAAATGAGAGTGGGTTAGCCCAAATTTCAAGTCAATTGGAGTTGATTTGGTTTCTCAATTTGACTCATTTAGGTCAAATTGGGTCAAGCAGTTAGTCAAGTTTATATGATCATTTAGGATGTTTTGGTTCAATTGGTTTGGTTTAGTTTGGCTTAGGTTTTATTTTGGCTCATTTGAATTCATTTGGGTCAAATGGGTTAAGTTTGATTTGACCAAATTGGCCAAATTGGCTTAAGTTGGGTGTTGGTTTGGGTTTAGTTGACCAATTGAAGATTATTGTAGGCTTTAGTTTCAATTAATTTGGATTCAGTTTTGTTTAGGCCAACTTGAATCTTTAGGTCAATTTGGGCTAAGTAGGTCAATTGGGTTCAATAGGGTCCAATAATTGCTTTGGTCAAGTTCAACAATCAATTTGGAATGAACTTGAGCCATTGGTTGCAATCAATTTAGTTTATATTTTGATTTGACCCAATTTGGTCTTTAGGTCAATTTGGGTCAACTTGGGTCAAGAGGGCCAATTGGGTTTGGTTTGACTCAATTTAAGGCCTAGTCATATTCAAATATTAATTTTGATTTGGTATGAATCATTGGTTTTAAGGGAGCTTGGGTTTGCAATTTGGTAGTTTGGGTTCATATGGGTTAAGGGGTTGACTTGGTCAAATGACCAACTTGACTTGGTTTGACCCAATTTGTGACAATTGATCAACCTAGGGTGATCAATAATCATGATGGGAGGATTTGATGGGCTTGGTTCAATCAATTTGGATAGGATTAGAATTGGCTCAAATAGGTCAAATTGGCCATTTTGGGTCAAGTGAGCAATTGGGTTTAGTTGGCTTGATTTTGGTTGACTTTGATTTAGTTGAGTTTATATATGGATTTGGGATTGATATATAAATTCAATTGTGACTTGTGCTCAAATGGGTTTTGGTTCATTTGAACATTTCAAGTCAAAAGGGTTAAGTTGGGTTTGACTTGGGTCCATTTTTATTTGGCTTTATGATTATTGATTTCATTTATATTTGTGAATATGATTGAATGTATGATTGAATGTATGATTGATTCATGAGAAAATCAATTCAATTTGGGTTTTGGAATGAAGGAATTTGGCTAAGTCAATGGAGTTGGGTCATGTGGCATAGGTTTGGATTTTGATTTAGTTTGATTTAGTTTTGATGATTTAAATCATATTTTATTTAAATTTGTGAAGATGATTGAAAATATGATTGATTTGTAGAAAATCAATTGAGTTTGACTTGATTTGGATTAGCTGTCCATGGGTTAGGTCATATGGCTTAGGAAGGGTTTTGATTTAATTTGATTTAGTTTGATTTACTTTTGATCATTTGAATGTAGATTTGATTTATATTTAGGAAGATGATTGAAGATATAAATTTATTATGAGAATTTCAATGGATTTTGGATTGATTTGGATTAAGATTTGGCTATATCCATGGCATAGGTCATATGGCTTAGGAAGGGTTTCAAGTTTGGATTTGATCATGGGCTTTAATCATTTGGTTTTGGAATTTGTCTTTGGATTTGGATTTGAATTTGATGTATGGTGAACTTGAGGTTTGGTTTGAGTAGGTGAACATGGATTGGATTTGGGTTGTAGCATGGGTGGATTATCCTAACCCAAGGCATAACCTAATCCTAGTTAACCCTTCTAAGTCTTTAGGCTTAAGTTAATTGTTTAATTGTTAGAAGTGTCTTATGACTAGGAAGTCTTAGTGTCTAGAAGACTCTAAGTCTAAGATGGGAAGATTGAATCACACTCCAAAAGTGATGTCATAGTCTTTATCCATAATGTTGCCCTTGGAGATAGATGATTGGAAGGCCAAGCCAAGTTCACATTATAGACTTGACATCTTTTAATAATTTGTTTGGGAGATGATACATGAGAACAACATAGTTCCATCATCTCTACATCGTATGAAGTTTATGAGAGGTGGGATTGTCTACTTGTCAAGGAGATCTCAAGTTATTTAGTTCATGAGGTTGACATATATGAGGTGGCTTACTACCTCCCTTAAAATCAACAAGATTATTCTTGAACTTTAAAGTTTAAAAATAAAAGAAAAGAAAAGAAAAGAAAAGAGAAAAAAAAAAGAAAAGAAAATGAAAATGAAAAAAAAGAAAATAGAAAGGAGAGCTAAATAGACTTGGAGGAAGTGGCGACACAGTTCTTTTACTCCATTCAAACATATGGGTATGGACGACCTCCTAGCGGAGGAAGAGGCCATTGAGGTAGTCCCAAGTGGAAAACCTCTTTATGGGCCAATAGAAGATATGTCCAGTATCGAGTACACATTATCCATATAGACTTAAAATAGTTCATAGGATGAGCCATGGGTAGTGCACCAACTCTTCTCGAGTGGATTCCCTTGGAGGTGACATCTTGAGCGAGATAGCGATTAAGACGGGGCTCCAAAGCAAAGCATAAGTGTATCCAAGTCTATATGTGAAACAATTAGGCATCATTTGGGAACCTTAGCTCTAACCCCACTTTCCTTTCAAAATGTTAAGGGTTTGGTAGTTAAGGAAGCCCCTAAGTCATCCATAGGTTTGAAGACTCAAAAGTTCTTTTAGGGAACATCATCCTTAAGTCATGAACTTAATGTAGAACTTGAGGATGATTCATATAAAGATTTAATAAAATTACCTTTTGATGGTACTTATCTTGTGTTCATAATTTAGCAAAGAAAGGGTTAATCCCATACTTGGTCAAAGCACAGTTAGACTATTTTGAAAGAATATGGAAGAACAAATGCAAAATCTCAATCAAGATCGATAGATTGATTATAGTGGGTCTCATTCGATGATGACTATTCTTCTTAGTCATCACCAATAATTTAGAATCAGATTGGTTCTTTTCAAATCACATTAACTCATATGAGGAGCTATTCTTAGAAACTTTAGATGATCCAAATGATTTTGAAGTCAAAGATGCACAGCTAGAGTTTGAAGAAGAGATCAAGTCAACCATCGAGCTAGAAATCGACTTAGGGCGAAGAAGATCCACACTGAACATACATCAGTTCTTTATTGAATGGAATTGAAACCAATGACATAGTTAGGCTATTGACTGAGTTTAAGGACTACTTTGCATGGAGTTATGAAGAGATGCTTGGATTGGCTCTTGACATAGCATTCCATAAACTAGTAATAGACCTAACTATCAAGCAAACTCCTAGATGCATAGACATAACAATAAGTCATTTTCAAGTCAAGAAATTGATCAATGGCTTCATAGGAAGATAAATACCCTAGTTGGCTCCCATTTAAGAAAAAGAATGCCCAAATTCACATATGCGTCGATTTTAGGGATTTAAATAGGGTATATCCAAAAGATGAATTTTCACTACCAATACCAGAGCTGATGGTGCACATTGCCTAATCTCATGCAATCTTCTCTTTCATATATGGCTTATCTAGATATAACCAAATAAAGATGGCCCCTGAAGATGAAAGATATACTACTTTTACAACCCCGAACAATATCTATTACTATAAGGTCATGCCTTTAGCCTTAAAAATTCCGATGCTACATACCAGCTGGCTATGACTCGAATCTTCAATGAACTCATTCATCATCAAGTTGAGTGTTATGTCAATGATCTTGTGGTAAAAAGTAGAGAAAAGATAGACCATCTCTTTCACTTGAGAATAGTTTTCAAACAGTTAAGATAATTTAACCTCAAAATGAACACCCAGAAGTGTGCATTCATAGTAGCTTCAGGAAAATTCCTTTTGTTTATTGTCTAACACAAGGGAATCAAATTCAACCTAGAGATGATCAAGGCAGTATTAGAAATTCCATGCCATAAAAGTTTAACTCAACTCAGATCATTCTAAGGGTGGTTGACATATCTAATATGCTTCATATCCAACATATCGGGAAGATGTTAGCCATTCTCAACACTTATCAAAAAGGATGCCAAGTTTAAGTGGGATGATAAGTGTGAGCATTCCATCAAACTCATCAAGCATTACCTGATGTCACCGTGGGTTCCAGCAACCCCTATCCCGGGCAAGTCGCTCATGCTTTACACTATTGCATTAGATGACTCCTTTGGTTCTTTGTTGGCCCAAGCCAATGATGAAGGGAAGGAAAATGCTCTCTACTACCTCGGCCGCCATCTAATCTCTGCTGAGGCTAATTATCCACCCATTAATAAGCATTGTCTAGCTTTAATCTTTGCATCCAAAAGCTACAACAATACATGCTTCCTCATAAGGTGAACCTAGGCTATCCAGATGGTTGGCACGATGGTCCATGATCCTCTCACAGTTTGACATTACCTTCGTACCTCTCTATGCGGTGAATGGAAAACTACTAGGAGATTTCTTAGCAATACACCCACTTCTTGTTGACTCTCTGCTTTGTGAATATCTCCCCAATGAACAAATCATGAACTTAAAGCATGCTAGCATTCACAGCTGGGAGATGTACTTTGATGGTACGACTTCCTCTCAAAGAAGAGAAGAACCACAATCTACTATTCTAGGAAAAATAGGGGAAGGAATAGTTATCTTAACTTCGGACTGTGATGTTATGAGACTCTGGTATCATCTTTTGAATCCTTGCATCAACAATAAAGCTAAATATGAGATTCTGATTGCAGGTTTGGAGTTAGTCATTACTCTAAGCATCCAAAACATCGATATTTTTGGAGATTCTCAGCTAGTTATTAACAAAATCACTAGGCCTTTTGAGGTTATAAAGCCCATGCTCCATCACTACAATAAGTATACCATAGATTTATTGGCCCAAATCCTAGAGGTTATCATTTATAAGATTCCTCCAGGAGAGAATGTCATAGCGTATGCTTTAGCTAAGCTTGCTAAGGAGTTGACATGTCCGGAGGATGATCCATATCAATAAAGGTCCAAAATAGACAAGTCTTATCCCTTATTGATATTGAGCTCACCAAATAGTACTCTCTTGAAGGGGAGGTTGCCATTGCCAAGAAGAACAAACTACTTAAATAAAGACAAACTACCTCAAGAGAAGTTTGAAGCCTATCAGATGAAGTAGAGAGCACTTTCATATGCTCTTGTGGATGGTACCTTGTACCAGTGATCTTTCGATCATATGTGGTTATATTATTTAGACAAGCATGAAGCTAGTAAGATCATGAGGTACACTCGATTGTGAGCCAACCAGTCAATCAAGATGAAAGCCAAGATCAAGGAGGATACCGCCAGATGATAAAGATTACATGGATATGTCTAGGCGATGCCACCAATGTCAAATATACGGTGTGGTCCTACACCAACCACAAAACATTCTACATCCTAAATTGGCCTCATGGCCATTCGAGTGTCAGGGTACTAACATAGTGGTCAGATTGATCCTCCTTCTTCCAAGGGTCATCAGCTTATCTTGGCTGCTACTGACTACTTTTCCAAATGTGAGAAGGTGATTGCGCTCAGAGAGGTCATAGCTCAACATGTGCTCCAGTTTTTTAGGAACCATATCGTATATATATTTGGAGTGCCTCGACAAATTATATTTGATAATGAATCGCATTCAGAGCACCAAGATCAATAACTTTGCCTAGAGACACAACATAGTTAGAGATATTCTACCATCAACTACGAGGAAAATGGATTAGTAGAAGCCTTCAACAAAACTCTCATCCAAATACTAAATAAGACACTCAACAACAATAAGCGATGGTGGCATGAGCAGTTAGTTAAAGCCTTGTGGGCATACCGCACAACATATAGAACTCTAATTTAGCCTGCTCCTTTCTCCTTAGTGTATGGGTTCAAAGTCATTCTACCATTAGAAGTCCAACTCCCATCACTAAGGATAGCTATGGGTAGCATGATCACAATAGAGCAGAATGCCAAGTTACAGTTATAAGAGCTCAAAGGTTTAAAAAGAGATGCTTGCGGGCATGCTAAAACCTCGAGTTGTACAAAGTTAAAATGATTCAATCTCATAACAAGTTGTTTCATCTTAGAGTTTTTCAAGTAGGAGAACTTATTTTAGTTCTAAGGAGACTAATTATTGCTAATCATAAGATAGGAGGTAAGTTTGAACCCACTTGGGAAGGCCCTTCCACCATAGAGAAGGCCTACTAAAGAGGATCTTATCAACTTATTAATCATAAAGGAGAGGGCCCAATGCATCCAATCAATGGGCTCTACTTAAAGAAATAATATAAATCATGTTTAAAAATAATTATCATCAATGAAAATTCTATTTTGAATTCAGTCTCTTCTATGTTGAAAGTATTCTTTTTTTTGTGAATCTGCCATGAGTTTAGGGTGGTGTAAACTCGGCGGTGTCCTATCCTTTAACGACACAACATAAACACAAACTACACACAAACATAAAAAACAAGAACATATCTTTTATCTCGGGCTACTATGAGTTGAGATAACACCCTCGATGGTCACTCAAGGCTCTTTAGGTGTGACATACTACCACTTGTGGGTCACCAGTGGTCTTCTTGGTTTGGATAATGTAAGTCTACTATGCTTTCCTTACTTACTTGGCCACTGCACATAGATAAGCTCCTTATTAGTTTGGTAGGCATTATTGGGTGGTCAGTAAGCTACCTCATGTTGGCTTCATCTAAGAGGATGTGAGTCAACTATGCTTTCTTCTTTGATAAGCCTTCGTGCACTTATTGGGTCGAGTATATTTGAGGTTTAGGATAAGTCCCCTAGTGGCTCCTTCCCTCCTAAGTGCTTAATGTCTAGGTCCAATCCTTCCTCAAGGCTCACCGCTTAATAGTCACTCTAGGTCAGATAGCATATGTCCCACGATGATAGACTATTCTAATCATCAATTTCTCTTGGAAAGTTGTAATCCTACATGCTTTCTTTCTAGATTGATAGTAGTGTATCGATAGAAACCTTAGGTTGGTTGGTTCTCACTATGCTGATGGATACACCACTCATGATGATGGATACACCTTAGGTTGGTTGGTTCTTACACCTTAGGATACACCACTCATGGTAGATGTAAGTCTGCTATGCTTTCTCCTTGAGTTGGCCACCCTACACCTATAAGCTTTCTTTTGGGCTGATAACGCCTACCTCTCCTGTGGACCCTATATTTGGATCACATCCTTTACACATTTAGACACTACCTAGGTTACTATCATATTGGATAGTTCCCCATTTCTAGTAACCATCTTTATGGTCGAAGAATCCATCTTGTGGATGTGTAGATTCTCGCTTGGTCCTGTAAATCTGAGATAGGTCAAGGTTGACATAGCCCCTTCTCAATGTAGTCCCTCGCAAACTGACATGGTCCATGCAAACTTATAAATAAAATATATATTCACTTGTGGATTAGAATGACACCCCTAGTGGTACCTTTTCCTAAGAAAGTATCTTATCTTTAGGTTAGTGTCAGCAAAACTCCCTATAGGAATCTCCTGACAACTCTTCAGTTGATATAAGTCCCTGGTGGCATTCACTCAGTAGTCGCCCATAAGTAGGGTTCGATTTGTTGTTCAACCAACAGGTCACCCCAATGATTATTCCTTACTTTAGAAGATGTAAGACGGCTACACCTTCTTCCTAGCACTGTCGTTGCACACAGAAAGGAAACCCTTTAGGTTGGTTAGCTCTACCCCATGACCAGTAGACTATCCCTTTGGATTTGTAAATCTGAGATATGAGAAGTCTGATATAGCCCCTTCTCAGTGGTTCCATATCAAACCAACATGGTCCATAAATTAATTTTATCAAATTTGATCGAGCTCACATCCCCAGTAGATATACCCTCAATTTAAAATCAAACAAAACCAAATAAACCATATCAAATCACATGAAAAAATAAAGATAAAATTAATCTTGACTACTTTTGAGTTGACATAAGTCCCCACGACATTCTTCTCTAGGGTTAGGTTTGATTTGTTGTGCATCCAACAAGTCACCCTGGTTGTTCCTCGCTTTGGAAGATGTAAGTCTATGCCTTCTTTCTAGCACAACTATTGCATCAAATGGCAACCCTTAGGTTGGCTAGCTCTACCCATGTAGACTATCCCTTTGGATTTGCAAACTTAAGGTAGGTCAAGGCATATAACCCCTTCTCGATTCGCTCATCACCAACAGGTTCATACATTAACTCAAATTAAATTAAACTAAATTTGATTTTCCCTAGTGGAGTTAAAACACACCCTTCTCCCAGTGGAGCCCCAAATTGTATATAAACAAGTCAAGCAAATAAATCAAATTCAAAAAAACCTCCCCAATGGAATCAAATTAAACCAACTCCCCTAATAGAGTCTAAATCAAAGAAATCCAACCAAACTATTCTCTCCAGTGGATACATCCCCAAACTAATCTATGAAATCAAACTCAAATCTCAATCCCCTGTGGATAACCCAGACCTACTTCCCTAGTGGAAGGTTCATATACCCAATCCCTAGTGGACTCGAGCCCATATCTCTAGCAGATATGCCTCCACATCAGTTAAAATAAAATAAATTAAAGTCAATTCGATCTTAATACCTATTAGATTATAGATTCTTATCTCTAGAGGATCTTCTTTCCTTAGATCATATAATAAAATCAAATTTAAATGTTATACCTAAAAGATTTTCTCCTAGGGATTTGCATATCACATCATGAGGATTTGCTTAAGATAAAAAATCATAAATCTAGTCTAAACAATAAAAAACTATATATTTTAATCGTATCACTTACATATTTTAAATTGAAATGTCACATTATGATGCCATACACTACCTAATATGAATTTGTCCAAATTCCACCATTTTAAAGTCTAAATCAACATTTTTTTAAATAATGCTAGTGTAGGCTCGACTACATGATTGTAAAATACTGAAAGAAATTAAAATACACAGAACAACATATTTTGATATATGATGTTATACTATGCTACAATATAAAATATTTATTTTGAACATAAAATCTTACTTTGTTGACTACAAATGGTAGCATCACATATTTTGTACTACAACCTAATTTCAACTTCGAATTTAACAAATTTTATCATCTAATTTATTAAATTAATATTTTTTATGATTTATATTAATATATACTATAACAATACCATAATATACTAAAACATTTCAAAACATCTTATAACATCCAAAAAATCTCATTGCATACTCAAATATATGATGCTACATTATATTATAATATATGGTATTATAATATGATTTAATAGGTTTAGGGTATTCAAATCTCTAATAGCCAAGGGAAAGTCTCTTGAAGACAAAGTCTTTAGCTACCATAACTATGTTAAGATTAGGTCATTCTTTATATATACTCCTAATAAAATCTTTATTCAAAGTTTAACGATTATAATTTAAGGTTAAGGTTTAGGGCTAGTTTAGGGTTTAGGGTTAGTATAGGGTTTAGGGTTTAAGGTTAGTTTAGGGTTTAGGGTTTAGGGTTTAGAGTTCAAGGTTTAGGGTTTAGGGTTTAAGGTTGAAGGTTTTAAGGTTTAGGGTTTAGTGTTTGAGGGTTTAGGATTTAGGGTTTTAGGGTTTAAGGTTTAGGGTTTAGGGTTTAGGGTTTAGGGTTTAAGGTTTAGGGTTTAAGATTTAGGGTTTAGTGTTTAGGGTTTCTAGATTGTAGATTTTAGGGTTTAATATTTTTTTTTAACAGAGAGTAAATTTAGATTCAACATTTCTTCTTTTTAATTTCACCGACCAAGTAGCACCTCAAGTTTTCTAACCCATAGAGAAAATTAAAAACCCTACATAAGTAGAACCATCTCTTCTATAAAGACAAATTCCATAAGCAGTAGGACATAGTGGTTGTTCTTCAGTTTCTCCAGTTCCCATCAGAACCACTCCCACCTCTTAAGTAGCGAATCCTCCATCATATTCACGATCTTTCCCTCCGCCACAACCATGACTAGAACCTCTATTGCTCCTCCCACCTCCATAACCACCATTGCTCCGACCACCAACTCCATATCCACTAGTACCTCCAGATCCCCCACCACCACTGCGATAACCACCACCTCTGCCTTCTCCTCCACTACTAGAACTAGATTGAGCCTAGTTGACGGTGATGTTTGTGACAACAAGGTTCTTCCCATTCTTAGGGTTTAGGATTAGTTTAGGGTTTAGAGTTAGTCTAGGGTTTAGAGTTTAGCAATAGTTTAGGGTTTTTAGTGTTTAGTGTTTATAGTTTAGGATTTAGGGTTAATTTAACATTTAGGGCATAGGGTTTTAGGGTTTAGGGTTTAGGGTTAGGGTTAAGGTTTATGTTTTAGGCATTAGGGTTTAGGGGTTAGGGTTTAGGATTTAGGCTTTAGGGTTAGTTTAGGGTTTAGGGTTTAGGGATTTTTAGGGTTTAGGGTCTATGATTTAGTGTTTAGGGTTAGGGTTGTAGGTTTAGGGTTTAGGGTTAGATTTAGGGTTTAGGGTTTAGAATTTAGGGTTTAGGGTTTTAAACATTTTAGTTGGTTTAGGTTTATTAATTTATTTTTTTTATTTTTTTATTTATTTTAGTTTATTTTTTTATTTAGGTTTATTTTTTATGTTTAGGTTTATCTTTATGTTTATTTTTTTTATGTTTTATGTTTTACTTTATTTTTTAGGTTTAGGTTTTATTTTTTATTTTTTAGGTTTAGGTTTAGGTTTTTATTTTATTTTTTAGGTTTATATTTTAGATTTTATTTTTGGTTTATTTTTAGGTTTATTTTAGGGTTTATGCATCTGGCCTGTTATGTGATAAAAAAGTATCGTAAACTTAAGGGAATATTTTATAAGATGGTGGTAAGACACACTGCTTGATTTATGGTGCAGAATGTTGTATAAAAAAGCATGAGACAAAGTTAAGTGTTGTAGAGATGAGGATGCTCAGGTGGATGAGTGGCTTTACTCTTAGAGATAAAATGCAAAATGTGTATGTTCAAAAAAAGTTGGAGTAGCTCCAGTGGTAGATAAAATTAGTTTAGTTTTCATTTATTTTAGGTTTAGGTTTAACTTTTATTTACATTAGTTTAGTTTATTTTAGTTTATGTTTAGGTTTATTTTATTTAGTCTATTTTATTTTTATTTTAAGTTTAGTTTTTAGTTTTAGTTTAGGGTTTGTGTTTTATTTTTTATTTGTTTTAGCTTTTATATTTAAGTTTAGGTTATTATTTAGCTATTTTTTATTTTAGTTTTATTTTATTTTTATTTTACATTTAGTTTTTATTTTATTCAGGTGTTTTATTTTTAGGTTTATTTTATTTTTTAGTTTAGTTTAGGTTTTTATTTATTTTATGTTAGTTTAGCTTTGATTTTTTATTTTATTTTATTTTAGGTTTAAGATTAGGTTTAGGTTTTAGTTTTATTTTATTTTTTATTTCATTTAGGTTTAGGTTTATTTATTTATTTTATTTATAGGTTTTATTTTGTTTAAATTTAGGTTTTTAGGTTTCTATTGTTTAGGGTTTCAGGTTTAGGGTTTAGGGTTTAGGGGTGTAGATTTTAAGGTTTAGAGTATAGGGTTTAGGATTTAGGCTTTAGGGTTTAAGTGTTTAGGGTTTAGGGTTTAGGGTTTAGGATTTAGGGTTTTAGGGTTTGGGATTTAGGGTTTAGGGTTTAAGATTTCTATTATTTATTTTTTTTAAATTAACTAAACTGGTAGGTTTAGGATTATTTAGTTTATTTAGTTTATTTAGTTTATTTTTATTTATTTTAGTTCAATTTATTTTTTTAATTTTTATTTAAGTTTATTTTTATTTTTATTTAGTTTAGTTTATTTATTTTAGTTTATTTTTTAGGTTTAAGTTTATTTTTTTAGTTTAGTTTTATTTTTATTTTCTTTTTTAGGTTTAAGTTTTATTTTTTTATTTTTAGGTTTAGGGTTTAGGGATTATGCTTTTAGGGTTTAGGGTTTTGGGTTAGGGTTTATTTAGGATTTAGGGTTTAGGGTTTTTTAGAGTTTAGGGTTTAGGGTTTAGGGTTGTAGGTTTAGTATTGTAGGTTTTGGGTTTAGGGTTTAGGGTTAGTTTTAGTGTTTAGGGTTTAGGTTTAGTATTTAGGGTTTAGGTGTTTTATTTTAAAATTAAGTAAACCGGTAGGTTTAAGTTTATTTAGTTTAGTTAGTTTATCTATTATTTATTTTAGTTTATTTTATTTTATATTTTTATCTAGGTTTAATTTGTATTTTTATTTTGTTTAGTTTATTATTTTTAGTTTAGGTTTTTTATTTTAGTTTTTTTAGGTTTAGGTTTATGTTTAGGTTTTTAGGGTTTAAGGATTAGGGTTTAGTGTTTGGGTTTTAGGATTCAATGTTTAAGGATGTAGGTTTTAGGGTTTAGGGTTTAGGGTATAAGGTTAGTTTTAGTGTTTATGGTTAGGGCTTTTTATATTTTTATATTTTTATATTTTTTAGTTTCAAGGTTTACGGTTTAGGTTCAAGTTTAGGGTTTAGGTTTTTTGGTTTTTTTTAACATAGAATAAATTTAGATTTAACATTTCTTCTTTTTTATTTCATCAACCAAGTAACACACTAAGTTTTCTTAGACATAAGCGATGACATAGATAAAAATGAGCACATAAAAGCAAATCAAAAGCCCTAAATAACAAGAATGCTCTCGTAAAGACACATCCATAAGTAGTAGGTGGATCGACCATTCTTAGTTTCTCTAGTTCCCATCAAAACCAGAACTCTCGGTAGCGATACCATCATATCCTTGATCTCTTCCTCCGCCCAACCATGCACAAAATCCATCTTTATACACCAAATAGCAATCCATATCAACACCTAAGTCACCCAGAATATAAATTCCTTAGCCTCCATCTAGATCTATCTTATTGACATTCTAGTGAAGGTTCTTCCCATTCTTAAGATTTAGGTTTAGGTTTAGGTTATGGGTTTTATTTAGGTTTATTTTTTAATTTATTTAGTTACTTTAGGTTTAGGTTTAGGGTTTGAGGTTTAGGGTTTAAGGTTTATTTTTTAAGTTTAGGGTTTAGGGTTTAAGATTTTGGGTTAAGGGTTTTGGGTTAGGGTTTAGTGTTTATGGTTTTGGGTATAGGGCTTAGGGTTTCTTATTCTTTAAGGTTTAGGGTTTGGGGTTTAGGGTTGTAGGTTTAATATTGTATTTAGGTTTAGGTTTATAATTTTGTTTTTTTAAGGTTTAATTAGAATTTTTTAGGGTTTTAATTAAGTAAAATGATAGGTTTAGGTTTATTTAGTTTACTTACTTTATTTACCTTATTTTTTATTTTTATTTAGGTTTTTGTTTTATTATTTAGAATAATTTAGTTTAGGTATTTTATTTTAGTTTATTTTTAGGTTTAGGTTTAGGTTTATGTTTATTTTTTAGGTTTAGTTATATGTTTATTTTATATTTTAGGTTTAGGTTTTAATATATTTGGGTTTAGGTTTTATTTTACAGTTTAGGTTTTAGGTTTTCATTTAGGTTTATTTTAGATATAGTTTAGGTACAATTTAAGATTCAATGTAGGGGTCTTTAAGCTTTATTCTTCTTTCTTCTTTCTTCTTTCTTTCTTCTTCTTATTCTTTCTTCTTTGGTTCCTCCTTTGGAAGGTTGGATGGTAGATGCTCCTAGATTTCACATGGTGCATAAGATAGGATCTTATGACCAATGCTTAATGTCCCCATAACAAATCATTCCAAAATCCTACTTATACAAATTTTTACATGAAAAGGAAAAGTATAAATCTAACTAACACCTACAAAACAAAGGTTAGTTAAATCACACCACACATTGTAAGCATGTATATTGGACTTATCACCTCACACATGGGTGACTAAGTCCAATTAGCCTATGGATTATGCAAAGGGTTATTTTTTTACAAGTAAGAAGCATTTATATTTTTTTTATTTATGATAGCACATTAATCTCCTGCAGAAAAGATAGTTAGATTGAGAACGTCCTATCCTTCATTCTACGAGCACACACCCTAACATCCAGTCTAAAACATTCATCACAAAATAAAATAAACATCAAACCATGCCTACTAACCTAAAGCTAGAAGTGGTGACTTAGGCTAATGTGTGCTTTGAAGGTTAGTGTGGTATGCTTAGCTATGGCTTTAGGTTTAAATTTCTAAGTGTGAGAACATGTTCAACTTAGGAGGGTTTCATTTAAGTTTTTTTTAAGTGTTTTGTTATTTTTATTTCACGTTTGTTTAAGTGAAACCTACAATTAATTACTAAGTTATGAAGAGGAAAGAAGAGAACTTCTTTCCTTCCCTAACCTTAAGTAATTTTCTAAAACAAGTTCATGTTTTAATTTCATTTAGATGAATATTTTGATTACATCTTTTAATCAATCCTAAGTTTAGACAAATAAATAAACCTATTCAAAAGAAATGCATTTTAAGATTAAGTAAAATGAATCAAAATCCAAATATCACATATTACTTCATTTCTTTCTAACATATATGACATGCATTGGATGGACCCTAAGCATATCAATACATGAAAATGAGTGTTACTTTATGATGCATGCTACGTAAGATAAATTAGAAGTTGAATATGCATGATTCTTCTTAAGTAGAAAAGGTTTTCCTTATCAATAATTTCACATACATACATGAAAGTAAGAAAGGCATAAGTGAGTACAGGGCCATTGTTAAACAGAGGTGTAAGGTATAAGGCCTACTTAGGTCTACTTAAAGCCTCACAACATCAGGGTGTCCAAACTATTATACCACTTTTCTTAAGTACTAACATACATATAAAAGAAATGAAATAGAAAACCAAGATGCAAAAGTTGTTTAATTAATTTATTTTATTTATGAAATTTATGTATAAGTGTAAGTCCCTTCTAGATGGTAGCATAGGGATGAATAGGATGAAATTAGGTGAGCATTAGGTCCCTTTCAAATGAACCTTATGTCTCACCAAAATTCCTATTCAACACTACCAACATGGAAAGAAAGGAAACCTATACTAAGCATACATTTATAATATTTCACATGCAAGCTTATAATTAAATTATAAGTAACATACTTGATTTGATATTTCATTTATAAGTTTTAAAATATTTTGGATTTAAAGTGATAATAGCCACACATATTTTACTTTAGCCAACATGCACATTGACATAAAGTAAACAATTTCATTTTAAAATTTGAAACATGAAATTATGAATGTATGAATCACATGACATACAACTTAACATGTTGGGAAAGATCAAAAGCAATGAAAACATGTAAACAAACTCACTTTACTTAAGTCCTAAAGACATTCTTAAGGAATAAGAAAAATTTACAATGAATCAAAGTGAATTTCAAAAATGATTTTTGTTTAGTTTGAAGTTTGATTTAATTTTGAAAAGGTGAGATGAGTTTTCTATTCCTAATGCATTCCCACATGTGTTTTGTATTTTTGATTAATTTTTAGATAATCAAATCCATTTTTAAGCATTGATTAGGTTAAGGTATAAATTAAGTGGCTTAATTCTTACCTACACCAGAAAAATTAACTAAGTAATTAAAGCCAATGAGATGACATAAAACCCACAAGTATTTAAATTTGCAATGCACCTAATAATGAAAAGGCCTAATGCAATTTGGCTCACAATTAAAAATAACCAAACTAAATTTAGTTTAGATTTTAAACACCCTTTCATACTTATGAAAGGGGTTTTAAATAACTAAAACTATTAAACACCTAAGCATCTACCCAAGGTAGATTAATTAAGTTCTGAAAATTTTTTGAATTTTTTGAAAATTGATTAAGGTGATTAATGAGTTAACCCATTAGATGGGATTTAAGAGAAAAGGGGTTTAAGGAATAGCTTTGGGAAATGCCAAAATTATTCCATAAACCCCTACTTATGGATCGACCCTAATCAAACCTAATCATAGGGTAAATCCACTAATCATACCTTAGTACCCTTAATTACATGAAATAGGTAATTAGGAATGAAATACCAATTTTTGAGCCCCTCATTAAATCTCAAGAAAATTAGGGGAGGTCATCCCTTAAAATGAACCCTAAAAATTTGAGATCAATTGATGAACTAATTAAAGGATAATTAGCTAATTAAGATTCCCAAAGAAACCCAAATTTAGAAAAAGTAATTCAAAATCCATTGAAAACATTTTTTAAATATTCTAGATGAAGTTATCTTTCCATAACATTTCTCCTTTTATTTTTCTAATTTTCTATGAAGAATTATGAATTTTGGAAGATTCATGGATTAATTAGGAATTAATTAATTACTTAACTAATCCCTACTTAATATTCAGCTCACGACGTGATGCATGGTGACGGTGGTTTGCGCTTACACGTGTCGTGCTGTGATGGTGTAACTTAAACATCACATCCCAAATGGTGACAACGACGCATGCACTAATTTCCTCGGCCGTCCGATCAAAGATCAGACGGCTAAGGATTCACCCACTATTTTAAAAGCAAAATTGATTTCTAAAATGTGTTAAATAATAACAGTCCATCTAAAATGTGATGGATGGTGATGAGCCAGTTCTTCCACGAGGATCAATGGAGATAGTCCATGATCTGGGGAGATGAGCTTCGATCTAGCATGGAATCATACAAAAATCAACCCACACCATCTAAGTATAATTATAAACCCATCAAATGGTGGATTTCACCTACCATGAATATTTCATTCGCAAAGCTCCAACACCTCCTAAGCTAAGTGGTCAAAAAATTCCATACCTCATTAGAGGTGATAATCAGTGCTTGAGATTGATGAGGTAGCTTCATCTGGTAGAGATAAAGCCTTGTTGAAGTTCCAAGGCCTTGGGATTGAGTGGATCAATGGGTAGACCAACACCACTTCACTTGGGCTTTGGCTTTGATCCAATTGAGCTCTTCCTTATTATGGGAACTTCAATGAGCTTGGCAAGTTGACTTGACCTCAAGTGTGCAAAAGATTGGATGGAGATCAAGTATGGAGGAAGTAGCCTAATGGATTAAGCTCCCTATTTTGCACAAAATCAAGAAATAGAATTCAAATCCTTCCTAAGAAGCTTGGGAATGCTCGAGATGGTTTCTCTCTGGTTCCAGGCTTCAATGGATTGTAATTGAAATTTCATTGAATTAGGGAGAGTATATCTCCCCCTATGGCTATCGAACGACACCTTGTCATTTTGATCCAATTACTAAGATGAGAGGTTGTTGTTTTGATTGATCTTTATACATGGTGAATTGAGGTGTTGAGTGGATTGCAAACTCCCATGTGCATCAAATTGAGCTTGGGAGGAATTTGAAACTCAATTTCAAGCTATGTGGTGGGTGGTCTATGGGCCAAATGGTGACCCAAACCATTGGGTTGGGTGCACCATCATTAAGTCCCCTTGAGCTTTTAAGCCTTAAGTGATTGTGAAGAGGGTATGACCAAAATACCTATGGGCTAGGCCAAAATTTGTTCTATGGCCTAGGAGTAAAATGGTCATTTTACTATTTTTTTTAAATTTGGATATGTTAGGTATGTGGAGACACTAAGTTTTCCCAAGATTCATTGGATTTGGAATCCATTTGATAGGGTTTTGCTCATGTTGACCCATTTAGGTCAAAATGGGTCAAGTTGACCAGTTGGTCAAATTAGGTCAAACCAAGGGTTGTGTCAAGTTCATATGACCATTTGAAATATTTTGGTGGCTTTGGTTTAGTTTAATTTGGTATATATTTAGTTTTGGCTCATATGACTTCATTTAGGTCAAGTGGGTCAAGTTGACCTATTTGACCCATTTGACCTATTTGAGGTAGGTCAAGGGTTGGTTTAGGTTAGGTTAGTCATATGGAGTGGATTGGTATCTTTGTTTCCAATTAATTTGGGTTAAGTTCCAATTTTGGCTCAACATGACCCCAGGTCATTTTGAGTCTAAGTCAATTAGCTGGGTTGGGTCTAATTGGCCAATTGAGGCTTTGGTCAAGTTTCACAAGTGATTTGAGATGGACTTGACCCATTGGTTTCAATCAATTTGGCTTAGATCAAGTTTTGACACATTTTGACCCTTTATGTCAAAATGGGTCAACTTGGGTCAAGTGGGCCAATTGGGCTAGGTTAGCCTCAAATGCTGGCTTAGTTTCAAACATAGGTTATGAGTGAACTTAGATGATGGTTTCAATCAATTTGTCCTATGGTGGATTTTGGCTAAGTAAGGTTTCATTTTAGGTTAAGTGTTGACTTGTTCAACCCTTAGGTTTGACTTGGTTTAACCTAATTGGATTGATTGATCATCCCATGATGATTGTTGATCATGATGAGGGGGATATATGAGTTTGGTTCAATCCAATTTGGTTAGATCAAAAGTTGGCTCATAAGGGTACTTTAGGTCACTTTGGGGTCAAGTGAGCTTAAGTGGGTCAAATGGCTTGGTCAAAGCTTGAGTTGAAGTTGATTGATCTTTTATATGGACTAATGATTGAAATATAAATACATTTACAAGTGATTTGAAATCAAATGAGTCTTGATCCATTTGAAAATTTCATATTCAAAGGAAGAGTATGAAAGGATTTTGGGTTTGATTTTTGATTTTGGTTTTGATTGTTTGATTGAGGTTTGGATTTATATATGAGCTCATGATTGTAGGATTGATTGTACCATGAGATAAATTCAAGAGTTTGGCTTAATTTGATAGTGATTTGGCTAAGTTCAAGATTTTGACTTGAAAGGCTTAGATTTGATTTTGAATGGATTTGAGTTTGATTTTTTGAATTTGTTTTGACTTTTGAATTTATATTTCATTTATATATGTAAATATAATTGAGAATATAAATAGATCAGGAGAAAATTTCAAGAATTTGAAGTGGTTTAATCATGATTTGTGTTAAAGCCATTAAAGGGAATTTAAAGGATTTAAGGAAATTTTTAAATTGAAATTTAATTTTTTTAAATTGGATTTAATTGATTTATATTTATATTTCATTTATATATGAGAATATAAATGAGAATACAAATAAATTTTGAGAAAATTCCATGAGTTTGAATAGGTTTGATCAAATTTAGGTTAAATCCATTAATGGGAAATTAAGGGATTTAAGGGAATTTCAAGGATTTTAAATTTGGAATTTAATTTGAGGGTTTGATTTGATTGATTTATATTTATATTTCATTTATATATGAGAATATAATTAAGTTTTGAGAAAATCCCATGGGTTTGAATAGGTTTGATCAAGATTTAGAGTTGATTTTGGCTAAGTCCTTTAATGGAAAATTAAATGGACTTAAGAAAATTTTCATGAATTGATTTAGAATTTTGAATTTGATTTGATGGGTTTGAAATTACATTTTATAAATGAGAATATAAATGGATCATGAGAAATTATCAAATATTTGAATAGTTTTGATCATAGTCTAAGTCCAAGGAGGCTTAAGGACTTAGGAAATTTGAACTTAGGAATTTTGATAAATTTTGATCATGGGTTTCAATCATATTTCAATCATGGATTTGATTTGAGTTTGGAGAAAATCAAATAGAATTTATTTGGGAGTTTGAATTGAAAGAAGGAAAGTGGGGAAATGTTTAAGCTAAGGGTAGGAGGTTTTCCTAACACCCCTAAGGCATAACCTATTCCTATGACTAACTCTTCTAAGCCTTCTAGGCTAGGGGAGTGTCTACCTAATCACTAGATGTGTCTTAAGACTAAGGAACTCTTAAAGTTTAAGAGAAGTCCTATGTATAAGATGGAGGTTTTGAGAGCTCATTCTAAAAATGAGGTCAACAGTTGCCCAATAGGGCTTCATTTCTACTAAACAAAGCTTCCTCAATCATTGGAACAGCTGGTCCTAAGCTCTAGTGAGCTATGCCATTGAAATTAACATTTAGCTTAAAAGGGTTTAGAGTTTTTTGAAGAAAATTTGCATTTCATGAGATTTCCACCTTTAGATATCTTCGTTTTGCTTCCCTGATGGTGTGGAATCGATTTGATCTCCATTCGAGCTCGAGTGAGCTCAGATCAAGCAACAAATGATGGACGGTCTCTATCTCTCACTGCTCATCTATTCTGCATGATCAGAATGGGCGGTCCTGATCAAACCATGCTAGATCAACCAAATTAATCATAATTAACTGCAGGTTTGATCGTGGTCATCCAATCTTTGATCGGATGGCTCACTAAAAAGCGCATCCACCTCCGGCTGACTCAGCTATGTGATGTGAACTTAAATAACCAATCCCATGCCACCATGTGGAAAGCACATTATGTCAGCATGTGATGTGGTGCCAACTGGATTAGGGCTTCAATTAGGGTTAATTAATCCATTTTTAATGTTGAAACTTCCAAAATTTATAACTAATTGTAAAAAAATCTAAAAAATACAAATGAGAGCTCATTCTAAAGGTATTTAAAAATTATCCTTAATTAATTTTAAGTTCTAATTTTGGCTTAATTAAGGTTTAATTAAAAAAATTAGATTAATTACTCCTAATTAATCATCAAATTGATTTCAAACTTTTTTGAGTATGTTTAGGGAGATGATCTATGCCTCTCCTATTTTTCTTGGAATTTATTGGTTGTTTAATTAGAAAAATTTATTGATTAATCCCCAATTACCTTCTTAACTTAATTAAGTGATAATTAAGTATATGAACAAGTAATTCATTAATTATGGACTCAAATTATTGTTGAATAGTAAGAGGCTTATGGAATGAGATTGGGGCTTCTCCTTAATACTTTCCCTAATTTTCCCTCTTTTCAACCAATAAAAATACTAATTAATGATTAATTAATTAATCAATGACTTTAATTGGCTAAATTAAAACTTAAAATTATATGAATTCATCCTTGATTAAATGGATAACTTATGGAAATAGGTTGGGGCCTCTTTTCCAACCTTTTCCTTAAGTCTTATTTTGAAAAGATAATCAAAAGTTGATAATTAAGAAAGAGAAAATGAATTAATGGATTAATCCTTTGATCGATTAAATTAAAATTTTAATTAAATCTAATTTCCCTAATTAATCCTTGGGTAGTTCTTTAGGTGTTCAATAACCTAAAGAGAGCTAATGAAATTATGGTTAGCTCACACGTATGAGAAAACCATAAAAGTAATTAATTGAGTTCCTTAAGCTTAATTAATTAATGATTGTGATCTAATTGCATTTGGCCCCTTTCATTTCATAGGAGCATTGTTATTTACTTTTCAATTTATTTGCATACCATATTAGCTCATAATTATTTAATGAATTACCTTAAGGCATCATAGGTAAGGGTTTAATTAATTGATTTAATCCATGCTTAACATAACCAATTCATAAAATCAACCTAATTGCTTTTCATTAAATTAAATTAATTCACATATGGGAAATGGGATTAAGATTAACAAATCTTTTTCACATTTCTAAATAAAATAAAACATGAAAAATGGCATTAAGGAACTTTGGTTTGTTTTTAAATGATCTTATTTAATATGATTATCCTTAAGAATTAATTAGATTGATTGAAATTATGTGCTTATGTTCATTTATTTCTCTTCAATTATATTAAATATTGTATGCCACTTGTAATCATGCATTCATTCTTTTCAAAAATTAATTAAATAAAATGACTTATTTTATTTCAAGTTGCATGTGTTGTCTTAAATTTAAAAATATGTGTGGCTATTATCACTATTAAATAGAAAATTAATTTTTAAAGTATATATATCAACTATAACACATAGAGTAATGATAATTATGAGTATTTATGAGCTTGTATGTGCTTACAATTTAGAACATGTGATATGAAGTTCTCTTTTTCTTTAATCTTCATGAATTCACATAAGGATACAAATATTAACAAGTGTATAGTTCATTTGAAAAGGACACAACACTTGCTTGGGTTTATTCTTATGTATATCCATGTCAAAATTTAGATAGAATTTTAGCTCACATGTATAAATAAATCAAAATATAATTCTTGCATGGTTTACATTCTTATTATTGTTTATACACTCATGACTATTTAAGAATAGCGGGTATATTTACTCTGGATGCTTGGAGATGCATGGCTTTAAGTAGCCCCAAGGAGGTTCCTATCTCATTCTCCTGGTCAAACAATGGCAAAGTACTTGCTTATAACTTTTATACACTTGTGTGTCCATTTGGCTAATGAGTAAAAACCTCACCTTATTCCATATGCATAATTCAAAACAAAAAAAATATAATTTTTGCATGATTTCCATTCTTATAGTTGTGTATACATCCACATGTATTTGAGAATATGGGGTATATCTAGTCTGGACACCCGGGGAGGCACAGCTTTAAGTAGCCCAAAGAGGTTCTTACCTCATTATCCTGGTCAAACAATGGTGAGGTACTTGCTTAGAAATTTCATACATTTGAATGTGTATTTATCTAATGAATGAGAATCCTTTTTTATAAATATCATGCATCCTATATTTAAGTGTGCCAAAAACATATTTTATGCATAGATATGTTTAGGACTTAATCATATGCATGGTACATATGATGGAAAGAAATCAACAAACATGTGTTGTGTGATAGTAATTAACTCCAATTAATATTAAGATGCATTTCTTATTGAATAAGATTATTTAAAGTGAACCTAAACTTAGGAAGAATTAAAATATATAATAAGACATTCATTAAAAAGAATTGATTAATTAATATGTTTTAGATGTGGCTTAAGGTAGGGATAAAGGAGGGTGATCCTCTTTTTTTTTCTCTTTATAACACTTACCGTTAAGTGTAAACCAAGTGAAATAAAAAAGAAAACATTAAGTAAAACTTACAAATCAATTAAGCCACTTAAAGTGAAATCATTCCTTTCACCAAAATTATAACAAAGCCTAGTTAAGACATACCAAATAAGCCTTAATACACACACCGTAGATTAAGTCACCACTTTTAGCCTCATCTTAGGGCGGTGCATTGTTTGATGTATGTTTGGTTTTATGATGTATTGTTGTAGAATGAATGTTAGGGTATATGCTTCGTAGACTAGATGTTATGCCGTGATTAGCCTAATTATATTTTCTATAGTATATTGTGCTTAAGGGATGCTTATAATAAATATAAATGCTCTCTTTTGCTGGTTGCTTAACCCCTGAGCATAATCTAAATTAGAACAAGCAGACTAGGATACCCTTGTGCAAGGTGTTAAGTCTATATTATACATATAATTTCTTGGGTTGTATGGTGTGTTTAGCTAACACTTGTCTTGCAGGTGTAGTTAGATTTACATTTTCAACTTTTAATGTAATTTTGTATTAGGAATTAGGATTAGTGTTATGGGGATTAGGATGAGCAGAGGCTAGAAGGCTTTGTCCTGGGAGGCCTTCGTGATGCTTTTGAAGTAAGAAAATCCAATGGAGGGATGAAGGAGATATGAATAATGAAGAAATGAAGACCTCTCATAGCATTTATTTATTTGTAATTATAATTGTTTTTCATATACCGGGTTGTATAAAGGTAGAGCTCAGCAACACATTTCTCTTTTCGGGTTGTACGGTGGTACCCGACTGCATCGGCCTATTATTCTTTTACATTGTGTTTATAAATTGTTTGATATTTTATTTATAATTGCAAATTAGAAATGACATGTCTCTTTCTAGTTTCTTCATGTATGGTGATTTAATGTGTGGCCTCGATCCGATTAGGCTCTTAGGAAAAATTAATTTTTCTACCCTAACTACAACTCAACTAAATTTTCTAAATAACTCATAACCTCCTTTAAAGCCTAGGTATTAAATCAAGATAACTAAAAAAATTTAGCATCCCCTTAGCTGGATGTTGTATACTTAATATCATGCATGTCATCTTGTTTCACTTTTGCTAAGAGAAGGTTTCCATCCTTGCACGATAGGGGAAGGCTTGAACTTTGAGGGTCTCCCCAGTGGTGGAGAACACCTCTTTCTCTCTAATTTAGCCAATAACCTCATTTTATCATGCATTTAGACATATAAAAATCTTATAGCATTTGTCAAAATGAAGAGTCCAAAATCAAATAAAAATTAAAAAGATTTACATTAGACTAAGTCATTATTCATACCACTCATGCTCTAGTCTCTTAGGGAGTGGGTTTAAGGACTTTAGTTTTTTTTCTAATAATAACATCCTAACCATCATGGAAAACATATGACTTGACCACATGGTTTTAAAGTGAAAGAGGAGTTAGTTGGCTACCACTCTAGGTGGTTATAAGTCTAGCAGTCGGGTGATTTACCCGCTCTTGTGGAGGTAAACCATATACCCATCTTCTCTTAGATTTAGACATGCTTCGATCCTTGCTAAAGCTCTTTAGATTTATGATCTGAGATTTATGTTTCCCCTCGAGCTAGAAGCATAAGTCCTCATCTCTTAGGCTTTTCCATAATATTGTATTATGAGATTATAAGTCCTAGCTTTCTAATAAATTTCAACTCAAACATGTAATCCTCCTCAATTTTAAACATATAAAGAATAACCATAGGATAGGTTGGAATGCTCATTAGGTGTACTAGTATCATGGGAATTCCCTACTCATCTCCTTGGCTTAGTAAGTCTCTCTTATCTATCCCATTTTATTTTCTAATATACCAAATTTATTGATAGTCTTATCTTTGAAATCTTTGAAAATAATAATTTCCTACTTTAACCGAAAGTATTCCTAAGGAATTCACTTTCCATAAGATGTAATTAACTATAGGGGCTTACCCTTATAGGGAACTTTAGAACCCCGATTAAATAAACCCTAGTTTATTCATCCATGTAAAGTTGAGAAAAAATCTTTAGTATATTGGAAGACCCATCATGCCTTAAGTGTCCTTATTAGGTGATTAGGTCCATTATATGGTAGTGATGTCTATATTTTAAGATAGTGCACCATTTCTTGATGTCATACTTGATCACCTCAATAAGTACACCCTTAGATCTATGTGGTGTCCCCTATACACATAATCAAAAATAAACACCACAGTCCTAAAGATAGGATGCCTGCTTGGGAAAGGTGTTTCTGGGGGAGTTAATTCCTAATCCATAAGAAAAAATATATTTTGTTTGTTTGTTATCGTGGACCCTGCTGGTATGCGAGGGACTACATTGAGAAGGGGCTATGTCAGCCATGACCTATATCAAATTTATTGGACGATGGGAGAATCTATGCATTCGCTGAATAGAATCTCTAACCATAGGGTGGTTACTTGGAAAGGGGGACTGTCCAATCCAAAAGTAACCTGGGTAGCCTAAATGGGGTCACAAAGGACATGAGCCAAGTTGAGTGCCTGTAAGAGAAGTGGCACTATGAGAGTTATCCTAATCCTTGAGGAAAATAATGCCTTTAGGTATTCGGTGGCCAACTTAAAGAGACAGTGTAGTAGTCATACATCTTCCAAGAGTGGTGTATCCACTGGGTGGGTCACTGTTAGCATAGCGAACACAAACCAACCTAAGGTGCCTATCAATGTGTAACAATCAATCTAGAAAGAAGGCGTGTAGACTTTCATCTCCCTAAAGCTGAACTAATTACCGAAATAGTCTATCATTGGCTCAATAGGTGCTATCTAGCATAGGGCTTCCCGTCGGTGTGCAACGGCTATACTTAGGAAGAAAGTTCAGTAGACTTTCTTCTTCCAAAGTAGGGACCAACTATTAGGGCAACTCGTTGATGGTGTAATATATCAAACCTGACCTATGGGTGACTACTAAGTAGTGAGTCATAAAGAAGGACTAGACCCAAACTTCAAGTAGATTGGAGGAAAGGAGCCACCAAGGCACTTACCCTAATCCTCTACTCAAGCAATTCAGTTCACGATGGATATTTTAAGAAGAAGGCATAACAGACTTACATCCTCTTAAATGAAGTCAATGTAGAGGTAGCTTATCGACCACCCAGTAAGGTCTACTATGCTAACAAGGTGCTCATCAGTGTGAAATGGTCAAATTAGGAAAGAAAGCATAGTAGACTTACATCTTCCTGAAAAAAGGACCACTAGGGTGACATACTAACAGGGTAACACGTCAACCCGACCTATAGCAGCTAATGAGTGAGTGCCACATGGGGCGTTATCCCACATAAAAATTTCCCAAGATAAAAGATATGTATGTGTGTTTGTGTTGTGGAAAAAGGAATAGGATGTCGCTTGAGTTCTCTTACACCTATCCTAAAACACATCAAAGAATGGATGAAATGATGCCATAGGGGCAATGTGACTCCACCAAGAAAGGATGCCACTCGGGTTCTCTTACACTTAACTTAGTTATGCTAGTCAAAATAGGATGCCTCTTGGGTTCTCTTACACCTATCCTAATAGCATTGGAGAATTGTGTGTAGTTCGTGTTTGTGTTGATGAAGGATAAGATGTCACTTGGGTTCTCTTACACCTATCCTAAATGCATCATGGCAGATTCATAGACGAAAATGCTTTCAGTTTGAAGAGATTGAATTTGAAATAAAATTTTCATTGATGATAATGACTTTCAAACATAATTTTATGGGTTATATTTCTTTAAGTAGAGCTCGTTGATTGGAAGCATCTAGTGCTCTCCTTTATGGTTGATGAGTTAATAAGATCCTCCTTGGTAGGCCTTCTCTATGGAAAAAGGGCCTTCCTAAGTGGGTTCGAACTTGCCTCTCATCTTACGATAAGCAACAATTGGTATCCTTAGAACTAAAACAAAATTTCCTACTTGAAAAGCTCTCAGGCAAACCAACTTGTTGTGAGCTTGAATCTTTTTAGCTTTGTACAACTCAAGGTTCTGGCATGCTCATAAACACCTCTCCTCCAAACCTTTGAGCTCTTCTAACCATAATTTGGCATTATGTTGTATCGTGATCTTGCTACCCACAACTATCCTTAGTGATGGGAGTTGGACTTCTAATGGTAGAATGGCTTCTAAATCAAATACTAAGGAGAAAGGTGTTGATTGAGTTGAATTTCTGTAGGTGGTGCGATAAGCCCACAAAGCTTCAACTAATTACTCATGCCATTGTCGCTTGTTATTATTGAGTGTCTTCTTGAGTTTTTGAATGAAAGTTTTGTTGAAATCTTCTATTAGACCATTCACTTGTGGGTAATAAATGGTATAGTATCGCCAATCTATGTTGCATCTCCAAGAAAAGTTGTTGATCTTGATGCTCTTGAATGTAGTACCATTATCGGATATAATTCATCGAGGCACCTCAAACTTATATAGGATATGGTTCCTAGAGCACATGGCTTTGACCTCCTGAGGAATCTCCTTTGCCCACTTGGAAAAGTAATCAATAGTGGCAAGGATGAATTGATGACTTTTAGAAAAAGAATGATCAATCGGACCCATAATATAAGTACCCCAACACTCCAATGGCCAAGAGGCCAATGTTGGATGTAGAATGTTGGGTGGTTGGTGTAGGACCTCCATGCACCTAACATTAGTGACAATACTTGGCTACATCTATGCAGTTATTAATCATCATAGGCTAATAGTACCCCAGTCTTTTAATCTTGGCCTTCATCTTGAGACAGATTGGTGAGTCGCCATAATCACGGTGTCATGATTTTATGGGCTTCATGCTTAATAATGTAACCACATATGATTGAAGGAAGCTGGTATAAGGTGCCATTGATGAGAGTGTAGGAAAGGGCTCTCTGCTTCATATGGGCTTGTGACTTCTCTTGAGTTTTTCCTTTAGTTAGATAGTCCATGAATGGTTGCCTCCAATCCTACTCATCCTTTTGGCAACGTCCCTCCCCTTCAAGTTGGAATCTCGATGAATTCAGTATCAATAAGAGATAAGACTTATCTATTTTGAATCTTTATTGATATGGACTCATCTTCTAGACATGCCAACTTTTTGGCAAGCTTTGCTAGTGAATCCGCTATTGCATTCTCTCCTCGAGAGATCTTATATATGGTAACCTCTGAGATTTGGGCTAGTGCTCCATGATGTATTTGTGATAATGATGGAGTTTAGGCTTAAGAACCTTATATGACCCAATTTGGTTGATGACCAATCCCAAAGATGTCAATGTTCGGATGCATAGCATGATTATTAACTCGATAATTAAAGCCTCATACTACCACTTCATTGTTGCAAGGATTGGATAGATGGTATGAGAATCTCATCACATTGTGTTAGAGTTAGAAGGACTATTCTACCTTTGACTTTTGGAAGAGTAGATTGTGGTTCTTCTCCTTTTTTGAGAAAAGCACCATCAAAATACAATTCCCATCTGATTGCTAGTGTCCCCAAGTTCATGATTTGTTCATCGAGAGTCATTAGTGGAGAGTCAACATGAAGTGGGTGTGCTACTAAGAAGTTTACCAATGCTTGTCCTTTCACTACATAGAGGGGTATAAAAGTAATGTCAAACTATGAGAGAATCATGGACCATCGTGTCAACCGTCCGGATAACATCGACTATGTTATGTGATATTATAGAGGATTGACTCTAGAGATCAAGTTGACTTTATGAGAAAGCATATAATGCCATAGATTTTAGGATGCGAATATTAAAGCTAGGCAATGTTTCTCAATGGGTGGATAATTTTTTTTAGCAAGGATTGGATGAGAACTGAGATAGTAGAGAGCATTCTCTTTCCCATCATCATTGGCTTACAAAGTGCCAAGGGAGTCATCCAATGCATTAGTGTAGAGAATGAAAGGCTTGCCTGGGATAAGGGCTACTAGAACTGGTATCATCATTGGGTAGTTCTTGATGTCTTCAAAGGCATGCTGACACTTGTCATCTCACTTGAACTTGGCATCCTTTTTGACAAATGTTGAAAATGGCTGGAACCTTCCTAATAGGTTGGATATGAAGCATCTTAGATACAACCACCCTTGAAATGATCGAGTTGAGTTAGACTTTTAGGGGTGGCATTTCTAGTATAACTTTGATCTTCTTTGATCGATCTTGATTCCGGTGTTGAACAACAAAGGAACTTAAGTTACTCCGAATGAACACTTCAAGTGATTCATTTTGAGGTTAAATTGCCTTGACCATTCGAAAACTACTCTTAAGCCAAAGAGGTGATCTTCTTTTTCTTTACTTTTGACTATGAGATCATCAACAGAACACTCAACTTAATGATGAATGAGTTCACAAGATTCAAGTCATAGTATGTAGCATTTTAAGGTTTGAAAGTCATAACCTTATAGCAATAAATTCGATGGGGTTCAAAAAGTATTTTTTCATCTTCATGGGCCATCTTAATTTGGTTGTAGCTAGATGAGCCATCCATGAAAGAGAAGACTACATGAAATGAGGGAATGTCCACCATCAACTGGGATTGGTAGTGGAAATTCATCTTTTAGACATGCCTTATTTAAGTCCCTAAAGTTGATGCAAATTTGGCCATTCTTCTTCTTAGCGGGATGACATTGGCCAACCAAGTAAGGTATTTTTCTTCCTTGATGAAGCCAATCAATCTTGACTTTAGAAATGACCTTGTTCGATGTCTAATTATGCTAGCTTGCTTGATAGGGTTAGCTAGGCTCTATCGCTAGTTTAGACTGCTACATCAAGAGATTAACTTGGGCATCTCTTCATAACTCCATATGAAGTAGTACTTAAACTTAGTCAATAGCCTAACTAAGTCATTGGTTTCAGTTTGGTTCAACAAGGAACTAATGTAAGTTGGGCGTGGATCTTCTTCTTGATCCTAAGTTGATTTCTTTAAGTTCATCAATGGTTGATTTGATTTCTTCTTCAAACTTTGGTAGTGCATCTTGATCATGTAGGTCATCTAAAGTTTCTAAGCATTCCTCCTCATAAGAGTTAGTGTGATTTGAAAAGAATCTATCAGATTTCAAATGATTGGTGATAACTAGGCATCAATTATCATCATCGATTGGACCCACTGTACTGAATCCTAGTCCTCATCTTGATTAAGAATGTTTACATTTATTATCCAATAACCTCTTGAAGTAATATGACTTGTGTTTAGACCAAGTATGTGGGATTAATCCCTTCTTTACTAGATTAAGAACATAAGGTGAGTACTAATCAAAGATAATTGTATTAAATATTTATATGAATCATCCTCAAGTTTTACATCAACTTCTTGACTTGAGGATGATGCTTAGAAAAGAATCTCGAGTCTTCACATCTATGGATGACTTAGGCTTCTTAACTACCAAACCCTAAACTTCTTATGAAAAGTGGGGTTAGAGCTAAGGTTCCAATGCTTATTTAACATATAGACTTGGATACACTCATGCTTTGCTTTGAAGCCTGATCTTCATCACTGTCAAGCTCAAGTGTCACCTCAAAAATATACTGAGAAGCTGGTGTGCTAAAACTCATCCTCTACTAGATTCTAAGTTTATATGGATAGCGTGTACACTAGTAATGAGACATATCTCCTTTGGGTGGGCAATAAGGAGGTCTTCCATCCCTAGGTGCCTCTTGATCTACCTCTTCCTTTGCTTGGTGGAGGTCGGTCATCCTAGCCATATGTTGAATGGAGTAATGAACTATGGGTGGAATATAATCTCAAGCTCTAGTTCCTCCTCCAAGTCTATTTCTCTCCCTTTTATTTTCAATCTTATTTTCTTTTTTTTTTTTTTTTTTATTTTCATATTTTCTTTTCTTTCTCTTTTATTTTTCTTTTATTTTTATGCTTTGGCCAAGTTCACAAGAATAGACTTGTTGATTTTGAGAGAGGTAGTAGGCCGCATCCTCATATATGCCGACCTCATGAACTGTAAATGGCTTGAGATCTCCTTTGATATAGTACTCTATCTCTCATGAACTTGATGCATTGGTGCAAAGAGGATGTGACCATGTTGTTCTCATGTATCCAGTCTCTCTAGAAAAGCATTGAAAGATGTATTTAATCTATAATGTGAACATGGCTCTTCCTCGTCAATATCCATTCTATGGAGCCTAAATCCCTCTGCCTTGCTCATTGAATCCTTTCAACATCATCCTCTCTTTGAGTTTGGAGATGTCAATCCTCAAGTAAGCAAGGGTCATTAGACTCATAATGTTGACTGCTGCACCTGGGTCAACCAACACTATGGATAGCGTGAATCTGCCCATGTCCATTGTGATGTAGAGGGGACGGTTGGGTTTGATCATCCCTAAAAGAAAGTCTACATTATTGAAAGTGACTCTTGGGGCATCCTCTGAATCATGAGCCTCCTCTATAATAGTAGTCAACTGAGCTAAGCTAATCTCTAGATCAAGAAGAGCCTTGATTAGAGATTCTCTCAACTCTTTAGGATGAGACAGGGCGTGCTTATGATTAACTTGCGAAACTTTCTAAGGTGAGGCTAGAACATTGCCAATCAACTGGCTAGTCCTCCATAAGCATATCCATAGGTGGAGAGCATCCTGGAGGGGTTTATATTGGAACCAATGACTTGCTCACCCTTATCCGAGGTGCTACCTTAGAGGTAGAACTTTGCCACCCATAGGTTGACTTATGACTTCATGTGGCGGGTTGGTGAAAAGTTAAATCTGCTCATCGGTATACCTAGCTTCTCTATGGGACCCTCAGTGGTTGACTCCAAGTCAATATCAATGGGTGAACGATTGATTAGAAAAGGAAAGTCTGATTTGGAAGAAAAGGATTGGAATTATTAGAGCTATTATTATTTTCTAGACTTGGAGAGCTTTCAATAGGAATAAAATCAAGAGCATCGAAATGGACAAGATGTAAGTTGAATCTATTTTCTTTATTGATTTCTTTTTGGGTGGAGGTACATGATAGAAATCAAATAAAGTAAGTGGTAAGGGTTTTAGTCCCTTGTCTGATACAACACTCTATGAAGAAGAACTAGATGAAGTAGTAGTTGCAATGGTGGAGGGAATGCTAGACTTCGATGGTTGTGTTACTAACTATTCCAAGTGTGGACTATTGTTGCTACTATCCACTTTCCCCAAGTTGTCTTTGGAAACTTGCAAACCTTCCTTGATGTTGGAGGTTTGAGCTACTCAGCACCTAAGGAGAGTTTCTTGATCTTAGAAATAATCTTTTTAGATGTTTAGGATAAGGAAATATTCCAACCTTCTTTTCTTGAGAGGATCACATGTATCCCCAAGGATTACCCTAATAGAACTAGATGGTTGTTCTAATAAGTAATCCTTGGAGATAATTATGACAGACCCGTTGTTTGGCTTGAATGAAGGTGATGCAATCCTCAAGACATGGCTAAGGAAAAATTTAGGATCATCGCTCTTGCCCACTCTCTGGTAGCTAGAAATCAGGCTTCTTTAAGAGGTTCTTAAAGATTTTCTTAACTACCTTTCTCTTGAAAGAATATGGCTTATTTAGTTTGTCCGAAGAGTAGGTGGGTAATAGCACTGGTGGATAGAGTACCATGTTGGGTATACTATATGAGGTGGTGGTAATGGTTGTTGAGCGTGGTGGCCTATAAGAGAGGTGGTGGTGGTGGATGTGGAGGCTATTGGCTCTAGGTCTCTTAACTGAACTCTAACTGGCTGCTTCCCCTGTTAATTAATGGCACTACCATTGGCTTGTTTTCAAAAGATTTCTACAGTTTAGGCTTGGACTACTGGTTTTGGAAAGGTAACTATTTAGCTTCTCTTATAGACTAGCCACCTTGTTGATTAACTTCTCAAAGGTTTTGATAGTAAATCCTTGAGCATGAAGGCAAGCGGGCCATAAATATTCTTAAAAGAATCTCTATGGCATGCTTTAGATAGCTATGGTTCACATTTCATACTCTGTTTTGCCACGAGAATATAATCAATGAGAGACTTACGGGTTTTGTTATGCTACAACAAGATCCATAGTCACCCTCTCTGAGCTCAAATCTCTTAATGAAAAGTTGCTCAACTCACAAATGTCTTTATCAAACCATTGGGTTCGACATACCAATGAATGCAATCCCAAAGACTATACAAATGAAAGAGAAGTGCATCACTACCACCGGATTGTAACATCGCTCTAAAGTATGCTATATCTTGAGGGTTCGCCATCAAAATCTTGAAAGAAGGTGGCACAAACCCTTTGGGATACTAAAACTATCAAATTTCTGGTAGGGTCTATCCTTTGGATTGAATGAAGTACCCAGGCTTGTGTGCTTCTCTCACTTGCATTCCACCATTTATTTGTGTCTCTCTCCATGAGGTGCTATCTATGACCTTTCTATGTAGGCTACCACTGTCTAATCTACTGGAGGTACTTTTAGGGTTCTAAGACATGTAGAAGCTCAGCAGCCTCCATAGGTTAGGATGTAATGCTGGAGCTTGGTTCTAAAGTGCTAATATTGCTAACAAATCCTCAACCTTCTTCTCCATCGTATGGATTTGATCATCCTTTCACCTAAGTTGTTGGAGGAGGTGTTGGGTTGAATGGATGACATCATCTTCTTCAACCAACACCTTCCCTCGATGGTCTCGGTGGAGGAGGCTTGGTATCGACCATGTGGACTTAACCCTCTAGAAGATCATCCTTCGGTCAAAAGCTACCCTCCCTCCTCTAAATTTAAATGATCATTACTTAGAAGTCATCTCTTCTTGGTAAGTAGTCCTCTAAGATGTCACTAGTGAATGATCTCTTACTCTGGGGCAGACAAAGACTGTTGATGGCCAACTGTGGAACTATGCTTGTTGAATCTATACATAGATGCGCCTACTAACAATACACCCTCACTAGAGGATCACCATGGGATTGTCCCTCCCTCCTCACTACTATCACTGTGTTGGTGGTGTTGGCTGTGGTGGTGGCACACGATGACTTTTATTCCGCCCTTCACCACAACTGAAGTGGGAGGTCGAATGGGAGAGCTCGACCTCACCTTAATAGGTGGAGTAGATGGAGTGTGATCCTTAAGCTATTTCCTTCTCACCAATGGGGACTTCCTCTCCCTGAATGCAAATCTTTGAACTTTGGTAGGAATAGTGGAAGGAGGACTGATGGTGAATGGATGGAATGGAGCGATGTGATGGGGTAACCTTCTCTGAGCTCTCCTTCGATGGCTGGTGGTGCTGGTGAGTACTATACTATTTGTGCAATTGGCCATGGTGGCCCATCGATCGATGAAATCAATAAGAGGTCGAGCACCGCATACCTCGTCTCTCCTTACCACCTGGCAACCTTGGCTTGATGGCTCTCTCTATGAATCTAGGGCGTGCTCACGGGATCATACTTGATCAAATAATGATCTATACTCTGAGCATCCAAAGGCTTTGCCAACTTGGCAAAGAACTATTCGAAGGCTGGCATAGGGTTTCTTCCTCTGCCTAGCTTATACCATGTAGTAAGTTGGTGGTGGAGGGAATGCAATAATTCTCCTAGCGTCCTCCTCTTCATCTGAACCAGAGAGGGGGTGGAATCTACTACCACCCAAGAAAGGGGAGACCTCTCGAGGAGAACCCTCCTCAGTAATATATGATGACATCTACTCTCTCATGGTGATCTTCTTGCTTTTTGTTGTGATGGGTGTGGGAGTTGGAACCTACCTCAGTGGGGAGACTATCTTAGATGCTAAGATAGCCTTCTCTTTGAGGGAGGAGGAGGTACACCAAAGCTATAGTAGGAACAATAGAAGTAGGCCGCATTGCTGCAGGGACCTCCACAACCTTCATCTTGAGAGAGAAACTTGGGTCAACTCAACATGAAAGCAGAGTGGCACCACCTCCTCCTTGCTGATAGTTGTGAGGGCTACCCCTCACAAGTAATCCTAACCCCGTAGCCATGACCAAAGTAAATTAGGTGGGTGGCCCATTCATGGTGAGATTGGCCGATCCAAAAGTCTACACTTGGAGGAAAGAAAACAAACTTGTTAGTATGACAACATATTGACTGGAGAACTAACTACTCTGATATCTCTGCATGTGAAAATATAACTAAATTAGACTTTGACCTTCATATTTTCCTTCAATCTGATTTGATTTTAATTAATTTGAACTCAACAAATTTAAGTATGCTAAGTGGGGTTCACGATTTGGAGAGATTTAGAATTTTGAAGAGAGACTTTGCCATAAGAATTAGTTTGTTGATTTTGGAACCTTCATCCAATAAATTAGGATATGTTGAATGATTTGGAGAGATTTTGGGAGATGATTTTGTTTTGCTAATCCTTTATTTTGAGATTTTGATTTTGGAGCTTTCACTTAGCAAATTTGGGTATGCTAAGAGAGATCTAAGTGCATGTTTGAAGATATTTTTGAAAATATCTTTGTTGTTTGCTATGATTGTTTGTCATGTATTTGATTTATTTTGATTTGATAATGGGATCTTTACTTAGCAAATTTAGGTATGCTAAGTGAAGCACAATGTGTTTGATGTATTTTGATTTGATTTTGAAAAATGAGACCCTTACTAAATAAATTTTCTATGTTAAGTAGGACTCAAGTGTGTTTAATATATTTGAAAGTGAGATTCTTACCTAACAAATGTGGTATGTTAGATCCAAAATATTTGATGTTTTGTTTTGATTTGAAAAGTGAAACCCTTACTTAACAAATTTGTTATGTTAAGTAGGGCTCAAGTGTGTTTGTTGCTTTAATTTGAAGTTAGGGATCTTACTTAACAAATGTGGTATGTTGGGTAAGGTCCAAAAATGTATTTGATTTTAATTCGAAAGTGGGATTCTTACCTAACAAATGTAGTATGTTAAGTAAGTATGACTTGGTATTTGTTTCATTTTGAAAGAGGTGAACTCTTATTTAACAAATGTGGTATGTTAAATGGAGTTCAATTTGATTTTCATGATAATGTTTGATTTTATAAAAAGGAGATTCTCATTTGACAAATTTGGGTATGTCAAATGGAATTCAATTGTGTTTAATTTGTTTGTGATTTGAAAAGAGAACTCTACTTAGCAAATGTGGGTATGTTAAGCAGAGTCCAATTTGATTTTGATTTTTAAAAAGAGGAATTCTCATTTGACAAGTTTGGGTGTGTGAAATGGAATTCAAATGTGCGTTGATTTTTATAATTTTGAAAGAAGGCACTCTACTTAGTAAATGTGGGTATGCTAAGTAGGATCCAATTTGTTTTGGTTTTGAAAAGGGGAACTCCACTTAGAAATTTTAGGTATACTAAATAGAGTTCAATTATTTGTGTGTAGTTGCTTTTGAAAATAGAACTCTCATTTGGAAAATTTGGGTATGCCAAATGAGATTCAAAATATATATCTTGACTTTGTGTGTGATATTGCTTTTGAAAAGAGGGGAACTCTTACTTAACAAATTTGAGTATGTTAAGTGAGGTTCAATTATATGTTGATTTTGATTTTTTTTATTTTGATTTTAAAAATGGAACTCCATTTAACAAATTTGGGTATGTTAAATGGAGTTGGTTAATTGATTTTATTTTAAGAAAATGTGCTTTTGAAAATCTTTGAAAGGCATTTTGTTGATTGTAAATTTGATTTTGATTTTTGAAAGAGGACCCTCATTTAACAAACTTAGGTATGTTAAATGAGGTTTGATTGTCTTTTATTTTAAAGAGATTTGAAAAATGTTATATTTTTGCAAACTTCATGTGGAGTGAATTTAAAATTGTTTTTGTTTAGGAAAAGTGCTTTTGAAAATATTTTGCAAAAGACATTATTTATTTTAGTTTGAGTTTTCTTAAATGTGGGATAAACCTTACCTCACCAAGCAAGTGGTAAAGAGGTTCAAAAATTTGTATTTTGTCATCTCCTTTATTTAGTTAGTTTACTTTTACCTATTGGGGACCCAATAGGGATTTTAAGACCTACACGAAGTGAGGTCCTAAAACCTAAAGGATGTTGGCTAGCTTTGCTTAAGGATGAAATAAGCTAAGTGCCAATAGAAAGAAAGATACTCTTTGGGCTTATATAAAATATAAGTCCACTATCGATGCTTGGAGACAATAATGTCTACTAGAGATGGAGAGAGGAATCCTCCCTAGTGGAGTAGCTAGAAAAATTTGTGGTGTTTATTTTTGGAGGTGGGACACCACATGATCTTAGGGGTATTTATTGAAGTGATGTACAAGGTATGATGCACTATCTTAAAAGATAGAAATCATCACCCTATAATGGACCTAATCACTAAGGACTCTAAGGCATGATGGGTCTTCATGTGCGGAGATCTTTCTCTACTTTACATGGAAAAGTAAAGTAGGGTTTATATTAAGCTAGGTTCCTTAAGTTCCTATGGAGGCAAGCCTCCATAGTTAATTACATCATAAGGAATGGGAATTCCTTAAGAATATTCTTGATTAAAGTAGAAATTATGGTCTCCAATGATTTCAAGGCTATACTATCAAAGGATTATTTGTATTAGAAAATCAAATGAGATTATTCATGGAGAAAACTTATTATTGAAGCCAAATAGAATGGATAGGAAATTCTCATGATACTAGTAAGCCTAATGAGCATTCCAATCTATCCTGGTTGGTCTTTATATGTCTAAAGTTGAAGAGATTGATTTTATTGAAGTTGACATTTTATTAGAAAGCTAGCACTTATAATCCAATAACACAAGATTATGAAAATGCCTAAGAGGTGAGAATTTATGCTAATACCCTAAAGAAAACAACTACCTCATATCCTAAATATAGGGAGCTTTAGCATAAGCCAAAGCATGACCTAAGTATAAGCGAAGATGGGTATACAGTTTAACTCCAAAGAGAGGATAAACCAAGATATATGGACTATAAGAGAGTAAACTATAACTGTAGCTGGCCTAACTCCTCATATGCTTTAGATTCATGTAGGCAAGTCTTATGAGTTGCAAAATAGCTAGGGTAGTTATTTTTAGAAAGAGACTAGAGTCCTTAAACCCACTCTCTAAGAGACTAGAGCATGACTGGTATGAGTAATGACTTAATCTACAAATGCAAAATCTTTTCAAATTTTATTTCAATTTTGACACTTTATTTTGACAAAGGTTTTAGGATTTTGATGCCTATATGCATGATGAAAATAGGTTATGGGACAAATCAGCTAGAAGAAGGTGTTCTCTACAATAAGGGATGCCCTCACAGGTCAAGTATTCCCTTATCATGCAAAGATGGAGATCCTTCATGTTCCAGAGAGAAAGAATATGAATGCATGTTGTGGACATTCAACCATTCAGCTAAGGGGTTGCTAAATCTTTTAATTATCTTATTTAAAACCTAGGCATTATGGTGAGGTTATGAGTTCTTTTAAATTTTAATTGTGAGTTATTAAGGGGTAGAAATTAATTTTATCCTAAGAGCCTAATCGTTCAAGGCCACACATTAAAGCATCAAACATATAACTTAAAAAAAGCATGTTGTTTCTAATGCAATCTAAGCACAACATCAAACAAATTTATAGACTACCACAAAAGAATAAAAAAAGGTGGGTGGGTTCCTCCATACACCCAAAAGAGAAAATGGGTAGAGCTCTACCATTATACAACCGTATATAAAGAATAATTATAGTTACAAATAATAAATGCTATGTCTTCAAGTCTTCATTATTCATATCTCCTTCATTTCATCATATCTTTGCTTCCTTTGATGTGGTAGGCTTTAAGGCATTGGCTGGGACCAAACCTTCTAGCCAATGCTCATCCTAAACCCCATAGCACTAATCCTAATTCCTAATGCAAAATTACATTATAAATAGGAAAAGTAAATCTAACTAACTACACTGCAAAATAAGTGTTAGCTAAACACATACAACCCAAGTAGTTATATTTATAATTTGGACTTAGCAACACATGGGTAATCAAGCCCACTTGGATTATGCTTAGGGCTTAAGAAACCTATAGAGAGAGCATTTAAATTTATTTTTAGGCAGCCCCTTAAGCATAATCCCTTGCAAAAAATAATGTTAGACTATCATAACATCCAACTACGATCCACATTCCTAACATCTATAAAAAAATTACATCACAAAATAAAATGCAACATCAACCATACAATCAACACATCGTCTAACCTAATTCTAATTCGGTGACCTAGTATTCTAGTGTGTGAAAAAAGGGCTTGTGTGACAAGACTTTACTAGGCTTCTTTAGTTTAAGTTTCAATTTGGAGTTTGAATTTGTTTAATTTTTTTCCTTTGGGTGGTTTCAATTTAAATGATTTAATGATTTATTTTCCATTTTTATTTCACTTTTATTTGGTTAAAGTGATATTTAGGTTTTCAAGAATGAAGAGTAGAATGAATTCCATTTTTGGATGGAACTCACCATATTCTACATCCTAACTCCTAAAGAGTCTAACTAAGGTCTTTAATTATCTTAATTAGCCCATTTGAATTTATGTGATTGATTTGATTTGATTAATGTTTATTTGATTTAATTTAGATTTTTAAATTTTGAGTTTACTTAATCTTATGTATTTTGATTGATTACTTTTTTGGATTAGATATTTTGATTTAATTAAATTTTGATAATTAAATATCCTTAATCTAATGAAGTTTAACTTTGTTTAATTTCATATATTCTAATTGATTAATTTTGGATTTTATGTTTTGATTTAATTAAATTTTGATAATTCAATATCTTTAATATCTAATGCTTTTCTTTTTTTTTTTGGTTTTAATTTCATATGATTTTTTATGATTTTGATGTTTTAAATTCATTGATTTTATTATTTTATTTATTTGGAGAATGTATTTTAATTTATGTTTATTTGAAGTTTAATGTGTTATGAATTTAGAATATTAGATTATAAATTTTCTCATATTTTATTTTTTGCTTAATTGTTATTTTAGTTTATTTATTATTTTTTTTTTTTTATATATATATATATATATATATATATATACATTTATTTATTTATTTATTTTAAAATGTGATTTTATATTTGTTATGAATTATAAATTTTTTATTTGAATAATAATCAAATAAAGCATAGCCAATTTTAATAGTTGAATTAATTATAATTAAGGATATGTCACATAATAAAAAATTTTCTTTTGATTTTAGAATCAACATATAATAATTAAATATTAAATTGATTTTATAATTGACTTTCATAAATTATGTTCAAACAACTTTTATATTTGATTATAATATTTATAATACTATTGGTTTAGTTAATTTTGTTTTCTCTTTATACTATGTTTTACTTAGATTTTATGATAATTTAATTTGCACTTTTTTATTTTGTTTGATCACATATTATTCCTTTTTTCATTTTGTTTGGAATTCTAAAGATTGATTAACTCCTTTTTTAGATTGATTGAATTAAATAATAAATAAAATAAGGTGGATTAATCATGATCATTTGATAAAAAATCAAATGACACAGTTAATCATGGCTTGATAGGTGGAATCAAATTACTATGTATTTGACCTAATCAAAACTATTCATTTCAAACACATAAAATAAATAGTTTTGCTTTTGTCTCTAAACTCAAAATTAAAAAAGTAAAGTGCATGGGTTCTAAAGGTTGGATCCTAATCGCTCGCATTCAACACATCAAACATAAGATCCCAAGACTTTCTAAGCATTTAAGAATTATTCCTCATCGCTAATGTAGATTCCACAAGAGGTGGCTTCATTTAGAAGAAATGAAGCCCTAGTGAGATGCTTGTTGGGTTGGATCAATACTTCAGCTAGCATTCCTTCTCTTTGCTCATATGTTTTGCTTTAAACACCTCCTCACTGATTGAAGATAGTGTTCGCTGAATTGGTCAATTTGAACTTTCAGACATGAGAGCTTGCTAGATGTTTCTAGGCTTGCCTCCTCACCAAGTATCCCATAAGCTCACTCATGAGCTTTCCGAGCTTTGTCATTCTCATGGACATAACAATTAGAAGCTGGAGGAATTATCTTCCTTACATGCTTGGGTTATGTAGAAGAGTAGTTCAAATGTAGGCCAATGGAGGGAAACCTATATGGAGAATAGGAGGTAGTGGAATGCAGGCTAAAAGAAGGAAAGGAGATTCAACATATAATGAGATTAAAGTTGTAGCGATTTTGTAAGGAAATGTGGAGAAGATCAAGTGTTGGTTGTCTAGTAGAAGAAGAGGCGAGGAGAGAGGCTTGATGCTGTAGCATGATACTTGTGAACCAAAATGAGAGGATGAGAAGAATGCCTCAACCAAAAAAGAGTTTAAAGAGGAGAATTTTGCATTGAGTTGGAGCGATGAATATTCTCCAGTTATAGTGCCTCGACTTGTGGGCTCGGGATGAAGCTTGCTTATGGATAAAGTGTCGGGCATGAGTCTCTAGTTTGGTCTCTCACAAAAGAAAAGAAAGAGGTGTGTGGCTAGCCTTGATTTGATCAGGAGGAAGAACCATCAGAGGATGAGACTCCTGCTGATACAAAGTGAAGACGGAATGAGATGCAGGGATGGCTTTGACTGCTCTTACATGAAGGAAGATGAGAGAGGTCAGGCTTTTATTAAAAATCAACTAACAAGGAAAAAGGCTCTAGAAAATTGTCTAAGAAGAAGGAAAAGACTAACAAAGCAAAAAAATCAACCAACTAAGATTCCAAGGACAACTAAAAGTCCTCCAACCAAACCAGCTAAGTAAAATAGCCATAAGCCAACCACTAGAGAACAACCCATCATAAGTAACCAACAAAGGAAGCATCCCCAACAGCCAAGGAAAAGTAGAAAACCAACAAAGCACCACAAGAAGGTACAAAAAAGCAAAACCACCATAGAAGGTAATAATAGTGCTAGGACCGACCTAAAACCAAACTTCCCCAACAAAGACTAAACTAGAAGCATAATAACAATACAAAATGTGCAAATAATGCAGTAGAGGCTAATCCCAAGAATATCCAAACATAAAATAAAGGCAAAAGAAGTATCCAGCAATAAACAATAAGGAACTGGGAGGCAACCCCCAAAAAAGTAGCTAGAAAATTCTCCAAAAGAAGGCCTAGAAAGGCAACAACCAACAGCTCCCACTAGGAAGGCCACCCATCCAACCATGAAAACCAACAAAAAGTAATTCAAGTTCAAGAGGAGAGCCAACAAACCAACCAAGAGAAAATAGAATAAAGCCATAATAAACCATCTCATCCACTAATAACCAGTAATAAGGCAGAAGACAAAACCCAGCTAAAAAAACCAAGCCAACCACTGGAAGGATAGGAACCACTGGTAGCAACCGTGCTAACCCAAAGCAAGAGGTCAAAAACATAACCAAAATATGAAAATAAGTTTAGGGTTTAGGGTTTAGGGATTTGGGTTAGGGTTTAGGGATTATGGTTTAGGGTTTAGGGTTTAGGGTTTAGGGTTTAGAGTTTAGTGTTTAGGATTTATGGTTTAAGGTTTTGAGGGTTTAAGGTTTAGGGTATAGGGTTTAGGGTTTAGGTTTAGGTTTGGGTTAGGTTAGGGTTTTAGGGTTTAGGGTTTTAGTTTAGGGTTTATGGTTTTTTAGGTTTAAGATTTAGGGTTTTAGGATTGGGTTTAAGTTTTAGGGTATTTTAAAAAAAAAGTAAATTGGTAGGTTTAGGTTTATTTATTTTATTTTTTATTTATTTTAGTTTATTTTATTTTATTTTATTTAGGTTTATTTTTTATTTATCATTATTTTAAGTTTTTTATTTTAGTTTATTTTTTAGGTTTAGGTTTAGGTTTACGTTTAATTTTTTGATTAGTTTTATTTTTATTTTATTTATTAGGTTTAGGTTTTATTTTTTATTTTTAAGTTTAAGTTTAAGTTTAGTTTTTATTTTATTTTTTTTAGGTTTAGGTTTTAGGTTTTATGTTAGGTTTATTTTTTTATTTTATTTTTAGTTTAGGTTTAGGTTTATTTTTATTTATTTTATTTTATTTAGTTTGGTTTAGGTTTAGTTTATTTTAGGTTTAGGTTTTATTTATTTTAGTTTAGGTTTAGGTTTATTTTGTTTATCTAGTTTAGGTTTTTTTAGTGTTTTGTTTTATTTTAGGTTTATTTTTTAGGTTTATTTTTATTTAGTTTTATTTTATTTTTATTTAAGTTTATTTTATTTTTATTTTATGTTTATTTTTTATTTTTTAGGTTTTTTTAAGGTTTATTTTATTTTTAGTTTAGTTTAGGTTTTATTTATTTTATTTTAGTTTAGTTTATTTTTATTTATTTTATTTTTTAGTTTAGTTTAGGTTTAGTTTTAGTTTAGGTTTTATTTTATTTATTTTATTATTTAGGTTTATTTTTTTATTTATTTATTTTAGGTTTATTTATTTTAGGTTTTAGGTTTTAGGTTTAAGGTTTTGGGTTTAGGGTTTAGGGTTTGGGGTTTGGGGTTTAGGGTTTAGGGGTTGGGGTTGTAGGTTTTAGGGTTTAGGGTTAAGGGTTTTGTGTTTATAGTTTAGGTTAGTTTAGTTTAGTTTATTTTTTTATTTTTTATTTTTATTTTTATTTTTTTTAAATTAAGTAAATTGGTAGGTTTAGGTTTATTTAGTTTATTTTTTATTTATTTTAGTTTATTTTATTTTTTATTTTATTTTTTATTTAGTTTAGTTTATTTATTTTAGGTTTATTTATTTTAGTTTAGTTTTTTTTATTTTAGTTTATTTTTTAGGTTTAGTTTAGGTTTAGGTTTATTTTATTTATTTTATTTTTTTATTTTAGTTTTATTTTTTTTTATTTTTTAGGTTTAGGTTTAGGTTATTATTTTATTTTTTTGGTTTAGGTTTTAGGTTTTATTTTAGGTCTATTTTAAGGTTTATTTTTTTAGTTTAGGTTTAGGTTAATTTTTTTTATTTTATTTTATTTAGTTTAAGTTTGGGTTTAGGTTTAGGTTTAGTTTTTTTAGGTTTAGGTTTTGGATTTATTTATTTTAGTTTAGTTTATTTTAGATTAGGTTTAAGTTTATTTTTTTTTATTTTAGATTTAAGTCTTTTTTAGTTTAGTGTTTATGTTTTATTTTTATTTATTTGTTAGGTTTAGGCTTTTATTTAGATTTTATTTTATTTTATTTTAGGTTTATTTATTTTTAATTTAGGCTTAGGTTTTTATTTTATTTAGGTTTTTTATTTTTTTAGTTTAGTTTAGGTTTTTATTTATTTTATTTTGGTTTACTTTTATTTTTTATTTTATTTTCTTTTAGGTTTAGTTTAGGTTTTATTTTATTATTTTATTTTATTTTGGTTTAGGTATTTTTATTTATTTTTTTTTAGGTTTTATTTAGTTTATGTTTAGGTTTTTTGCTTTTAAGTATTTAAGGTTAGTTTATGGTTTAGGGTTTATGGTTTAGTTTAGGTTTAGGGTTTAGAGTTTAGTTTAGGGTTTTGGTTTTAGGTTTAGGGTTTAGGGTTTAGGGTTTAGTTTTAGGGTTTGGGGTTTTGGGTTTTTTAGTTTTGGGGTTTTTTAGGTTTAAGGTTTTAGGGTTTAGGTTTAGTATTTAGGGTTTAGGTTTTAGGTTTAGGGTTCAAGTTTTAGTTTAGGGTTTAGTGTTTTTTGTTTTGTTTTTTTCAATAGAGAACAAATTCAGATTCAACATTTCTTCTTTTTGATTTCATCAACCATGTAACACACCAAGTTTTCTAAGGCACAAGCAACAACATAGATAAAAAATGAGCATGCATAGAGCAAATCAAAACCTAGATAACTAGAACCGTCTCTTCTGTAAAGACACAGTTCCATAAGCGGCAGATTGGTCATTTTTTTCTCCAATTCCCATCGAACCACCTCTCGAGTGGATCCACCATCATATCCCCGATCTCTCCTCAACCACCACCATGCTATAACCTCGCCTCCTCGCCTCCATAACCACTGCTTGACCACCACCTCCATATCCACAAGCACCTCTAGATCCCCACCACCTTGATAAGCCCGCCTTCCTCCACCACCGATCTAGACAGCACGGTTGATGGTTATGTTCTGTTGTCAAGGTTTTGCCCATTCTTAGGGTTTAGATTTATGTTTAGGTTTATTAAGTTTTAGGGTTTAGGTTTATTTTTTTTATTTATTTAGTTACTTTAGCTTTAGGTTTAAGGTTTGTGATTTAGGGTTAGGGTTTAGGGTTTAGGGTTTTTTATTACCATAAAAGTAAAAGATACAATGTCCTTAAAAGGGGTAAAGCTTAGAAATCTACTGCTCATATAGCTACAAGAAACCTAAAGAGCTAAACCCCCATCTAAGTACATTAGAAGAAGAAAAGAAAACAAAGAGCAACAACATCTAAAAGCATAAGAAAAGGACATGAGTAAAACTAAAATAAAACATGAAAATAGAAGAAGGTTAAGTAAGCAGTTCATGATTCCTTTGAGAAAGCAAGATAAGCAAGATCCACAACAACACTAGGGATGGTGAAATGACTAGTCCCTCTTATAAAGTTCCAACTAAAAGAAATCTGAAAAAAATACTACCAAGGAAAAGTCATAGCTAAAAGATAAGGATTAAGAGAAAAGGATAAGAGAAAGAGAAGACGAGGCTCAATTAAGATCATCTCAAGGGGAATACATATGAGCATCCAAACTTCATAAAGAAGGTTACAATCATATATAAAGCTACCAACTAGAGAGGAGGTGAGTAACATCAAAGCCATCATAGACATACGATACCCCTACACATAAAACTAGCAACCCAGAAGTTACAGCAAGATCATTGGGAAAGCTAATGAAACCAAGCAAGCACTAAAACCACCACCAACATACCGATACAAGCCAATCCAAAGCCAACAAAAGGGGCCAAAGACAACCACCAATCACCAAAACCAAAATTCCCAATTCATCAACAAAGGATCATCGACACCAAAAGGCTCCAACAAATTAGCCAAGAAGAAAAAATCCAACAAAGAGAAAAGCAACCAACCAAGATTCCAAAGCCAACTAAAAGTCCTCCAGCCAAAGTAAGTAAAACATCCATAAGGTGGCCACCAGAGAATAGCCCATCATTAGTAACCAATAAAGGAATTACCCTAGCACCCAAGGAAAAGCAAAAAGAATAGACAAAAAACCACCAAATAGAGACACAACCAACTAATCGAACCAGCCAACATAGCCTCTTAGCCAACCACCACAGTAACATAAAACCCAAGTCAATGTAAAACCAATAGCAGCCATCAAGCCAAAATCACCCAAGACATCCAAGAAAAGAATAGCCACTAAAATGCCAACAACTAGACAACCCATAATAATAACCAAACCCAAAGCCATTGCAACCAAGAGGGGAAGGACAAAATAGGAGGAGGTCAAAACCATAACCAAAAGAGCAAAAATAAAATCAACAAAATAGAGCACTAAGCCCCAAAACAAAATAGAAAATAACAACCAACCCAAAGTTTCCACCAAGCCATAATCAAGCCAATAATAAACCACCAACAACCCCCGGTATGTCACCAACAGGAAAGGAAAAATAGCCAAAACACTAGCAACCAACCTAACCATCCAACACTACTAATCAACCTATCCAACAAAGCCACCTAGTCAACCACACAATAGATCCAAATCGTAAGTTTGCAACCAACCCAGAAATGAGGCAAAACCCATACAAGAGGAAAAACCTACAGAAGAAAAGCCACATCCCAAAAGGAGGTTACCAAAAATAGCCAATGAAAAATTATGGTAAACACCCAAGACAAAAACCAGTCAAAAAACCAAACCAACCGGTGCAATGATAATAACCAATAGAAAATGTCGCCAACCCAAAAGTAAGAGGTCAAACAAAACTAGCCAATAAAGAGTGAAAATAAGCATATAACCACAACCCAAAGAGGGTTTAACAAAGGGAAACCAAAAGCAAAGGATCATAAAAAACTAATAGAAAAAAACCAAGCCAACAAATTATATTCTAAGATAAGGCAATCTATTATCCAGATTAACCAAGCCTCTTAATAGTTTAGGCAAAGTTTGGTTGTCAAATAAAGTAAAATCAGTTAAGTTGGCACCTAAATTAGCCAAGAAATCAACACAAGCATTACCTTCACAAAGGATATGGAAAATTTTAAAACATACTTGAGAAAGAAGATTTTTTGTATGATTAAGAAGATAAAATAACTCAGCATTCCCATTTCTATTAAAATTATGCATGTCAAGAAAGAGAGCATCAACTTCAATCTAGATGTTGAGGAAACCTCTATTCAAACAAATTTTATAGCTTTATTAATACCATAAGCTCAACAAAAATAACAAAACAAACTTTGAGAGGATAGGCAAAACCAGATGATAGTACCTTTATAATCCCTAAGGATACCACCACAACCATATTTATTGGAAGCCATAGAACCATCAGTATTCACTTTAATCAAGTTCTCTTTAGGTTTGATCCAATGGATAATCCTAACACCTTTATAAGGGTCAAAATAAAGAATGATACATTTTTAGCCACAAATTTATAACCTCTAAAATGAATGTTACTAATAAGATTGGCATGAGCATGAATTTTTTCTTTAGTTCTAGCCAAGATCCTTTTATGGTTCATAGGAGTACCATGATATTTAACATCATTTCTATCCATCCAGATGAACCAGATAAGGGTAATAACAATTAAAACTTTGATATGACCTTTCATAATTTTTTTGGAACAAACTTCAAGAAGTTGATATAAAGAAAGAGTACCATGAAAATAGTTGGTATAAAATAAATCATCATACCAAAGCCATAATTTAGAAGAAATAGCACCATTGACAAAAATATGATTTACATTTTCAATATGAAAGCAACAATAGCACTTAGATGGTAAATAAAACCCTTTAATCCAAAGAGTCCACAAGACAAAGTTATTCAAAATCCTCCAAGCTAAAACCGAATAGGAAATGGGAATGATATTGTTCCAAAGTTTAGTAAAGACATTAGAGGGGTTCTAATTATCTCTAATAAAATTCCAAACCTTTTTCAGAACAAAATCACCATTATAAGAAAGCTTAAAAGAATTTGATCAGGTTTGTTAGAAGAAATGGGGATATTTCTAAACTTGTTAAAAGGGAAATAGGGATATAATTCTTTAGTTAGCTTTCATTCCAATTGTTATTAAGCCAAAAAAGAGTTTACTTTGATAGCAATAGTAGAGTGGGTAGACAAAAGGGTGTCAATGGAGTCATTGCCAATCCAATTGTCTTGCCAAAAGAAAGAAGAATGTGAATGAATACCCTAAGATATTAAGGATTCAAACCCATTTAATGGAGCAAAGCCTTTTCCAAATCGTAGAGTCACCAACTTTATAAGCACATATAAGAGTTTGTTTACCTTGGCTATTTTTCCATCATAAAATTAGCCCAAAGGCTATCATTCTTTCTAAAATTCCACCAGAGCTTATGAGAGAGAAAGTGATATGATAGCTTCATGAATAGGTTTGCAACCAAGAGCACCTTCACCAAAAGACCACAACATTTATGCCAAGATGTCCAATGCATTATTTTGGTAGAATTATTTAGCCCCAAAAAAATTTATTAAGCAAATGATCAAATATAAAATAAACTAAATAAAATAAAAAATAAACCTAAATAAAATAAAAAAAAATAAAATAATTAAAATAAATAAAATAAACTAAATAAATTAAATAAAGCTAAACCTACTAGTTTACTTAATTTAAAAAACCATAAACCCTAAATCTTAAACCTAAACCTAAACACTAAACCATAAACCCTAAACCCTAAACTAACCTAAACTTAAACCTAAACAAACCATAAACCATAAATCATAAACCCTAACCCTAAACCCTAAACCCTAAACCCTAAAAGCATAAACCCTAAACCCTAAACCCTAACCCCAAACCTTAAAAGCATAAACTCTAAACCCTAAACCCTAAACCCTAAACCTTAAAAGCATAAACCGTAAAACCAAAAACCTGAAATCCAAAACCCAAAACCCTAAACCCTAAAACCTAACCCTAAGCACTAAACCCTAAACCCCAAACCCTAAACCTAAACTTAAAGTAACTAAATAAATTAAAAAATAAATCTAAACCCTAAAACCTAATAAACCTAAACCTAAACCTAAACTCTAAGAATGGGCAGAACCTTGATGGTAGGAACATCACCATCAACCAGGCTCAATCTAAATCTAGGTGGAGGCAAAGGGGGAGGGGTGGTTATCATAGTGGTGATGAGGGATCTGGAGTTGCTGGTGGATATGGAGGTGGTGGTTGGAACCAGTGGTGGTTATGGAGGTGAGAGGAGCGATGGAGGTTATAGCTGTGGTGGTGGCGGAGGGAGAGATCGGGGATATGATGGTGGATCCCACTACTGAGAGGCTGGGTGGTTTAGATGGGGAAAGAAAGAAACACCATCCAATCTACCTTATGGAACTGTCTTTATAGTAGAGATGATTCTAGTTATCTAGGTTTTGATTTGCTCTATCAGTGCCCATTTTTTATATATGTCATTACTTGTGTCTTAGAAAACTTAGTGTGTTACTTGGTTGATGAAATTGAAAATAAGAAATGTTGAATATGAATTGGTTCTCTGTTAAAAAACCATAAACCCTAAACCCTAAATGAAAACCTGAACCCTAAACCTAAAATGTAAACCCTAAACCCTAAACCCTAAAACCCTAAACCCGAAACCTTAAACCCTAAACCCTAAACCCTAAAACCTAAAAACCTAAACCTAAACTAAATAAAACCTAAAAATAAAATAAATAAATAAACCTAAGCCAAAATAAAATAAAATAAAATAAAATAAAAAACATAAACTAAAACATAAACCTAAACTAAACCAATACGAAAATAAAATAAAAAATAAAAACTAAACTAAAATAAAATAAATAAAAACCTAAACTACACTAAAAAATAAAAAAACTAAAAAAATATAAAACTAAACCTAAAATAAAATAACCTAAATAAAATAAAAAATAAAATAAACCAAACCTAAAATAAACCTAAATAAATAAAAAAACTAAACTAAAATAAAAATAAAATAAAATCTAAACCTAAACTAAAATTAACTACTAAAATAAATAAACATAAACCTAAACCTAAATAAACTAAACCTAAACTAAACTTGAACTACATAAAAAAATGAACTAAGAAATAAAACATAAAATAAAAATAAATAAACTTAAAAAATAAAACCTAAACCTAAACCTAAAAAAATTAAGAAAAAAATAAAATAAATAACTAAAGCTAAACTTATCTAAACCTAAACCAAAATAAACTAAAATAAAAATTTAAACTAAAATAAATAAAAATAAACCTAAATAGAAAACTAAAATAAACTAAAAAAATAAACTAAATAAACCTAAACCTACCAGTTTACTTAATTTTAAAAAAATCATAACTTTACACCCTAAAACTAACTCTAAACTCTAAATATTGAACCCTAAACCCTAAACAGTAAATGCTAAAACCTTAAAGCCTAAGCCCTAAACCCTTAACCTAAATCTTAAAACCTACAACCCTAAACCCTAAACCCTAATCCCCAAACCCTAATCCTAAACTCTAAACACTAAACCCTAAACCCTAAACCATAAAAACCTAAAAACCTAAAAACCTAAACCTAAACTAAATAAAAAAGATTGTAACTACAAATGATTAGCATGAATTTCTCTAATATAAACAAAAGTTGTATGAGATTTATATGTCATATTACACCGCCTCTCTCAAGTTTCATAGAGATGTTGAAGGGTAGCTTCCTATCGTGGACAAATGAAGAAGGAATCTACTTATGTGTCCATCTATGAGCAATCCTCTTCTATAGCTGTGATAGCCTATCTGATCATAGAACTCCTCTTTAATCAAAATTGTCTTCTCAACTGCAGCTCTTTCAATTTAGCAGATATGATGAGGAGCTAAATCTTTGCTTTAAAAATCTCTCTCTAGTAGGATTTCAATGCTTTGAGATTGTGCTCGAGATCTTGGAAAATTAGGGAGACTTAATGCGAAGTATTACTGAGCTGGATTTTTACAATATTGATCATATTTGACAAAATTTGTTGATAAGTAGTGTGTAATAAGAATAATCCAAACTTCATATCTCTGGACAGGGATTTCCAAAACTATAGCTCTCCGACTTTGATACTCAACGCAACAACATAATGTAACAAATAATTTGCATCAACACAGAAGCAAGAAAGCTCAAGTAAAACTCTTAAGTAAAGACTTTAAAATAGGTGGCATAGTGTTGTGAGAGATTTAGGACACTGATAGATTTTTTCCTGACATCTAAAATATGATTTAAGAGAGATTTTGGATCCCAACATAGTATCTATCATCTTTTCTATTTTCTTTTTATTGGTAGTAGTGTTACTTCATTTAAAGGGATACTATGTTTGACAGAGAACTTTTGCCAAAGGGATTATCGGATAGGATCACTGGCTTGGGGTCACAGAGAACTTTTTTGATATTAAACACAAAAGATAGATATATTATTAAAAGAAGAAAGAAACTTAGACTTAGATAGGATAGAAAAGAAAACTTCTGGTTGTGTTTTTCAACTCTCTTACAAACATCTATATAAAATAGGAATACGGCTTCTGGTTTTCCAAAACCATTTGCTAGCTCATAGTTTTCAGCCCATGGTATTCATAATGCTGGCAGAGCATGTGCCAGAGCATGTACCATAGGTACAATAATTCATAAATAAGATTCCTAGTGGTACAATAATTTATGCAGATAGTGCTCCTTTAGAAAAAGTTCTGTTGGGGGCATGTGCGAACGAGTGAAAGAGGGGCCCACTATGCTTCATCTGTCAAACTTGGTCTTTATTCGATTTAACAGTAAGGTTGAAAATTTGCTGAATTATGTCGTTCAGCCTTTTCTCATTATCGTGCATCTATGGGTAGAGGTCCTTCCACGTATTACTTTTTCCTCCTGACCGTCTCCTACTGTATTCTGTCTTGTTTTCGTATATTCGTAGTAGGATCTGTATTTCCTTGAGGACGATGGTGGTTTGTTCGTTCTCAACCTGGTTAGCTGCTCTCCTGAGTTGATCGAATGCGTCCAGCTTGATTGGAAAATTGAAGGTTTCGAATAATAAGTCTTCATGCATGTCATCCTTCTGATAGGGAAAGCTTCTGGATGATGAGGCCTTCCATATGAGTTCTGGACCATCCTTGATTTCAACGAACTTTTCAAAGGATTCTTGTAGTGCGTCTTCGTTGATGCTATGTTTTTCATCAGGAATTCCTTTGGCCTGGTTGACAGGGCGTTTTTCGACCCATATGTGTTTAGTTGGGCCAATTTTTGCGTAGCTTCCCATATGTCCTTTTCCATGTCTTCGCTGATGTCCTTGAGCTCCATCCATTTTGGTAATATGGAACTGATTTCTTCCTTCTCTTCACATAAAACAAAGGTTAATCTGGAAAGATTATCGGCTAGCACATTATTTTTCCCGTCTATGTGCTCGAAGTTAACTGTAATCCCCAATCCGCTGATGTAATCAGTGAAATTGAGCCAACGAACCTAGGTGGGTTTATTTTGAGCTATTTTATTATAGAATGAAATGATAGCCTGACAGTCTGTCCTGAGAGTGATTTCTTGCTTATCCAAGTAATGGATTTTTAAGGCGTTTAGCATTTCCATGCATGCGTGAATTTCTGCATCAATGGTAGATTTGGTAGTCGGAATTTTCCGCTTACATATGCACATATTTTTTCAGTATTCTAGGATCTCCCTTCTTGTTTTTCCACTTACATATACCTCCCCATCCCTCCATGCAACCATCAATTTCTAACACAATATAAACTTTTTCTGGGGGTATCTCTAGATCCGGTAGTTTTTGAATGATAGATTTGATTTTTCATAAAAGTTCCCAGTCGTGGCTTTTGATTCGCTTATCCCCATGTGGTGAGGTTTTCTGATAGAGTGGTCCGAGCAGGGTGCCCAAGTTAGGTATGTAAGATCTGGCGTAGTTTAAGATTCTGAGCCATGATCTCATCCCTTGCTTTTCCTTTAATTTTTCATCTAGAAAATCTGCGATTCTTCTAATAATATGAGGCTGTAATTTTATTTTTCGTTTAGATGACTCCTAAAAAAGTCGATTTGTACGTGATCTTCATTTTTGAGGGCGAGAGAACTAGCCCTTCTTTCTCCACAATTTGTAGGAATTGCTCTAAGTGCCTTCGGTGCTCTTCTTCAGAGTTACTGAAAATTAGAATATCATCTATATACACAATTAAGAATTTAGAGCATGAGCTAAAGCAATTATCCATTTTCCTTTGGAAGGTTGCTGGTGCGTTCTTTAGTCCAAAAGGCATGACTAACCATTCGTACAGTCCAGTAGGGCTGATAAATGCAGTCCATTCAATTGAGTCAGGGTGCATTGCCACTTGATGGAACCCACTCTTTAAGTCAAATTTTGAGTAAATTTGACTATTGCCTACTTTCTTTAGTAAAGTATTTATACCAGGTAATGAATACTGGTCCTTATAGGTATTATCGTTAAGAGATCTATAATTAAATACCATTTATTTCTTGCCTTTAATTTCTTTTCCGCTTACTTTATCGATTGAAGGCCCAGAGTTTACGATCATTGCCATTGTCCGATGACGGCTTTTGCTAGGTCGTATAACCTTGAGTGCAAGGAGACCTTCAATGTGTCGCTTGAATTGTTCTTGCATTAGTGGCGTCACATGTTTCAGTGGTTTGTCCTGGATTGTTAGATCAGGATTAATTATTTCAATTTTACATAATACCTGATTTTTATTCCAGTGTTTTAGCGGATCCTCTCCAATATATCCATTTGCTTTCAGCTTTTGTAGAATTCCTCTGAATTTTCTTATGAATGTGTTCTGATCTATGGACTGGTGGATCCATTCAGGTTGTAGTGACACATAAAAGTCGTAGTCTATTTCGAGTTCTGATATTTGTTTGTTTACGACTTCCAGTTCTGTAGAAGTAATGATAGGCGTAATTTCTTTGTAAAAAGTAACAATATTACCTTCAATCCTTACGCCTCCATTCAAACTTCTTAAGAAATTGCAACCCAGTAGCATCTGGATTCCATCCTTAGTATCCATCTCCATACAGTAGATTAGTGGTATTCAGAATTTGTGTTCCCCAATAGTCATTGTCCCGTTCTTTATTTTCATCTCTTTTTTGTAATTCACACCATGGCACATTATTTGATAATTTAATTTTTCCTGTCGCCTCCGTATATCCTTGGTATTTACGCAGCAGGATGTAGCTCCGGTGTCCACGATTGCTTGAATTCAGAGTTATTGAATGTCTGGGATATTGAAGAAAATTATAAGGTTGTAGAGGCGATTTATTACCTTCCTTGGCATTTTCTCCGTCTGTTCTTTGACAGTTTCATTGAGGATCCTGATTTCAGAGCATTCTTCGGCTTCATTTTCTTCTGTGATGATCCTTTTTCCTTTGTCTATGGGTAGGAGTTCGTTTCTTTCTTCTTCCAGTTGGGTTGTTAGGATGTTTTGTATGTGTTGCCTATTTATTTTCGGTGAGGTGATCCGAGTATTTTACCGTTCATGGATTAACGATCTTTTGTGGTAAGTTCATGTAAGCTCTTTTTTTATTTCAATTTCCAAATAGAACTTAGCACATTGGACATCTTGAGTTTACATATAGCAATGAATTCTCATACCAATGTTGGTGATAATGGCACAGTATGTGCACTTCGAGTAAGGGCCTTGAATTGGTTTATTATGTTCCCAGCTATGGTTGCAGTTTTCTTGCAAGTCAGTAAGCTTTACAGCGTATCTCCATCCAAGATCTTTTGTGGTTATCATGAAACCATACTCTTCGGGCGGGAGATCTTGAGCTTGCCTTATGTGGCTTAAAGTGTTTGCTCCTTCTCCTTCTGAAATGCTACAAATTGCATCAGAGGTGTCTTCATTTAGGTCAATGGAGAGGACATCGTAGTCCTCTGGCAGGTCCAAATCCTTTAATATGGCTGCTCTGGCCATATTCCCGCGTTTGTTTTTGCATTCTCGTGCGAAATGTCCTTCATCACCACATATATAGCATCGGCATTTCGTCGAGCGGGTTTTGTTTTTATTTTTCATCACTCTTATATGAGTGTCATGAGGTTTACCTTTATAATTCTTTGACTTCCTGAGTCCGTACTTTCTGGTATTGTTGTAGTAACCGGGGATTGGTATCTTTCGGCATATGGATAGATCCTTAATGCCTCTTTGTATTGCCGCTTTCTTGCATAGGTCCGCCAGGTATTGATACGTAAATCTTATTCTTGGAAGTACTCCAACCGTGCATCCTGAGTACTTAGCCTTGAAAGCAGCCTCAATTTCATCTCCATGAATTGCCGGCATCTTTCTGAAGAATTTTTCGGAAAGCTCAGAGTTAATGTACATTCTTCCAGACCTCGCTGCTAGCGTCTTGTAATCATTCATGTAGTTGAACATATTTTTTAATCGCTTAATCTTTCTAGGTCTGGTATGCCTGTTTTGTTCTTCTGTGGATCCTTGGTATGGGTCTTCTAGGAGAATAATACGCCTTATTTGGGATAAGACATTTTGCGGGTCGTCTGCTATGTTGACTAACCTTTCGTATTCTTCTTCGCACGCCATTCTCCACTGGATCCAGATTTTCTTCTCGTCTTCTCCGAGTAGATTTTCTATAAAAAGTACTTTGGACTTGTTATCAGCAAATTGTTTATTGTTGAGCAGGTTAAGAGTAATAGACTCCCATCTGAAAATTACATCGTCATATAATGAGAAATCCTCTGGTAACACCAGTAAGACTCCTTGATTGGAAAATGCTGATGGCAGGTTCCACATATTTCGGCCATAGGATTTCTTAAAATCCGAACTCCGTGGTTTATAGTTTTGATAATAGGTAGGGGGTGGAGTATAGCCGTGGGACGTAGAGGAGGTTGCCGGTGGGTGTATTACCGTCCCCATAACGGGTTCATTGGGTGGTAGGTAGGAAGATGAAACAGATGTGTATAGGTGGTCAGCTTTATCTGCCATACGCTTGAGCTTTGGATAGTCAAGTTCAGTGAATTGGTCATTTATGATGAAGCATGTATCATTTGATGAAGTTGAGGGTTCAGGCTCGGGTTCTTGAGGTTTAGGTTCAGGCTCAGATTTGGGTTTAAGCATAGGATAGGGCATGTCTGTTTCAGGTTTTTTAGTGGACTTTTCCCCACCACCTTCCGGGGAAGCTGGTAGGGCTTCATTTAAATAATTATTGAGATACAAGAAGAGGGAGAAGTCAGAGTCATCATCATCTTCTTCCTCAGTATCGGAAGTATCCCAAATAGGTTCATCAGAATAAGTCATGAGGGCGAATTCATCATCATTTTCTTGGGTAAGTGTTTGGGGAGTATGAGGAGTGTAGGAAGAAAAGGAGAGGATAGAGCCATCGATCGTTGGTGAGTTTGTAGGGATTGAGGTACCTGGAGTATGGGTGCCTCAGAAGGTCTTAGATTCCATGATCTTCCTTGTAATTCTGTGATGGTATGGCATTTTCCAGGCAGAGATATGCCGTGGGATGCTAAGTAATTTACGATGCCAGAAATGTTATAGCGAAAACCTGTATGACTGGTGTTCGTCAGCCGTGCAACTAGAGCTTTGGTGATTAGGAGGTTAGATTCACCTCCTTGCCAATCCTCATATCCATGTGTTAGGATAACCAGCTCTATGTGGTTCATAAAATCATGTACAGAGAGCATGAGATCAGGGGCAATATATACAAGTTGTGTCCCTGTTGACAGATCAATCTCCATAGTACCAATGATACATACGTCGAAATGCCATCTGGTGTCCCTGAGGATAATTAATGCTGTGGTCCCGGCATCTCGGCGATGTAGCGCATGTATTCGGACCATTATCAGTCCAAGATGGATGTGTTGCATCCCTTCTTGGATTAGCCGCTGATAGGGTTGTTGCATGATAAAAGGCATATTTATCTAGGTGTTGTTAACAGCAAGAACTCTTTCTTCAGAGTAATGTTGATAGACGCGATGTCTATGGCCAGTCCATCCGTCTTCATATAAAGTTTTCGCGGGTACTAAGTTAGCTCGCCATTGTTGAGAGATTTAGAGTTCCGCATCAGGTTGGAGTTGATTTTCCAACGTAGGTTGATATCTCCGTCGATTAGGTAATCATCTTTGAAGTTCATAAGCAAGTCTGGATCTCATTCGGTAGCCTGGTTTGGTCTTCTCGATTATTTGATGTAGAAGGTTGGATTTGGAGGATGATAACCGAGTTTGAGTGGAGGATGCGGCCATGCTTAGCTAGATGATTTTTATTTTTCTTTTTGAAAGATTTCTTTCGAATTTTAAAAAACAAAGAACTTTTTGGTAGTAGGTTTGGGAGGTGTAGATGATTTCCCAAGAGAAAGGTTGAAGTTGATCTTAGAAATATGGAAGATTCAAAGTTTTGGTGCTACCTTAGGTGAAGACTGTATTTGATCCAAGCGTTCTTCTAGTCATCGAACCTTTTCAATTGTAACCAAAAGTAGTTGGATGATAGTATTATTCTGCTTTATTAGAGTACTAAAAGCAGAGGCACTATTAGGACAGGACTCAGTTGGATTTATGAATCCGGCTGCTGGGGGATCTATAGAATCAGTAGATCGGAGAGCAATTTTATAATCAGAGCTGATGGAAGATAGTTTCCAATCACTCATAAATGGAATCAAAGAGATGCAGGTAAAAAGAAGAGTGTGCTCTGAGTTTGATTAATTTGATACGAATTTAGTTCAAGATGAAGGCTCTATTCTTAACAGATAAGTTCCAGGGCTATCCTGATCAATCCTTTTCGCCTGTGGACTGCGCCTACTATTCTCGGTGATCTCAAGAGTCCCCCGGGTTACTGGCTGAAGGATCAAGACATCGTGTCTTACCGTATTAAGAACAAAGAAGTCACCAAGGAAGAAACTAATGTCAAAAGAATATCCCTCAGAACACACAAAAGGATTTAGCCCAACATGGCTCTGATACCAAAGGGATTATCGGATAGGATCGTTGGCTTGGGGTCATAGAGAACTTTTTCCAATAAACACAAACAACGGATAGATATATTATTAAGAGAAGGAAGAAACTTACTCAACAGGATAGTAGAGAAGAAAACTTCAACTTCAGTGGTTGTGTGTTTTCAACTCTTACAAACACATTTATATATAATAGGAATACTGGCTTCTGGTTTTCCAAAACCATTTGCTAGCCCATGGTTTTCAGCCCATGGTATTTATAATGCTAGCAGAGCATGTGCCATAGGTACAATAATTCATAAATAAGATTCCTAGTGGTACAATAATTTATGCAGATAGTGCTCCTTTAGAAAAAGTTCTGGGGCATGTGAGAAGTGAAAGAGGGGCCCACTATGCTTCATCTGTCAAACTTGGTCTTTATTTGATTTAATAAGAGAAAAGTTGTGAATTATGTCGTTACCTTTTCTCATTGTCGTCTATGGGTAGAGGTCCTTCCATTATTTTTCCTCCTGACCGTCTCCTACTGTATTCTGTCTTGTTTTCGTATATTCATAGTAGGATCTGTATTTCCTTGAGGACGATGGTGGTTTGTTCATTTTCCACCGTTAGCTCTCGAGTTGATCAAGCGTCTGATTGGAAAATTGAAGGTTTCGAATAATAAGTCTTCATGCATGTCATCCTTCTGATAGGGAAAGCTTCTGGATGATGAGGCCTTCCATATGAATTCTGGACCATCCTTGATTTCAACAAACTTTTCAAAGGACTCTTGTAGTTCGTCTTCGTTGATGCTGTGTTTTTCATCAGGAATTCTTTTGGCCTGGCTGACAAAGCATTTTTCGACTCATATGTGTTTAGTTGGGCCAGTTTTTGCGCCGCTTCCCATATGTCCTTTTTCATGTCTTCACTGATGTCCTTGAGCTCCATCCATTTTGGTAATATGGAACTGATTTCTTCCTCGCTAGCTCTTCCTGCACATAAAACAAAGGTTAATCTGGAAAGATTATCGGCTAGCACATTATTTTTCCCGTCTATGTGCTCGAAGTTAACTGTAATCCCCAATCCGCTGATGTAATCAGTGAAATTGAGCCAACGAACTCGGGAGGGTTTATTTTGAGCTGTTTTATTATAGAATGAAATGATAGCCTGACAGTCTGTCCTGAGAGTGATTTCTCGCTTATCCAAGTAATGGATTTTTAAGGCGTTTAGCATTTCCATGCAGGCGTGAATTTCTGCATCAATGGTAGATTTGGTAGTCAAATTTTCCGCTTACATATTATTTTTTTGATTCTTAGGATCTCCCTTCTTGTTTTTCCACTTACATATACCTCCCCATCCCTCCATGCAACCATCAGTTTCTAACACAATATAAGCTTTTTCTGGGGGTATCTCTAGATCCGGTAGTTTTTGAATGATAGATTTGATTTTTCATAAAAGTTCCCGTCATTGATTGCTTATCCCCATGTGGTGAGGTTTTCTGATAGAGTGGTCCGAGCAGGGTGCCCAAGTTAGGTATGTAAGATCTGGCGTAGTTTAAGATTCTGAGCCATGATCTCATCCCTTGCTTTTCCTTTAATTTTTCATCCTGAAAATCACATTCTTAATAATATGAGGTCGTAATTTTATTTTCTGTTTCGATGTGACTCCTAAAAGTCGATTTGTGGTGCAATCTTCATTTTGAGGGTGAGAACTAGCCCTTCTTTCTCCACAATTTGTAGGAATTGCTCTAAGTGCCTTCGGTGTTCTTCTTCAGAGTTACTGAAAATTAGAATATCATCTATATACATAATTAAGAATTTAGAGCATGAGTTAAAGAAATTATCCATTTTCCTTTGGAAGGTTGCAGGTACGTTCTTTAGTCCAAAAGGCATGACTAACCATTCGTACAGTCCAGTAGGGCTAATAAATGCAGTCCATTTAATTGAGTCAGGGTGCATTGCCACTTGATGGAACCCACTCTTTAAGTCAAATTTTGAGTAAATTTGACTATTGCCTATTTTCTTTAGTAAAGTATTTATACCAGGTAATGAATCCTGGTCCTTATAGGTATTATCGTTAAGAGATCTATAATTAAATACCATTCGCTTTCTTGCCTTTAATTTCTTTTCCACTTTATCGATTGAAGGCCCGAGTTTACGATCATTGCCATTGTGTCGATGGCTTTTGCTTGGTCATTATAACCTTGAGTGCAAGGAGACCTTCAATGTGTCGCTTGAATTGTTCTTGCATTAGTGGCGTCACATGTTTCAGTGGTTTGTCCTGGATTGTTAGATCAAGATTAATTTACTTCAATTTTACATAATACCTGATTTTTACTCCAGTGTTTTAGCGGATCCTCTCCAATATATCCATTTGATTTCAGCTTTTGTAGAATTCCTCTGAATTTTCTTATGAATGGGTTCTGATCTATGGACTGGTGGATCCATTCAGGTTGTAGTGACACATAAAAGTCGTAGTTTATTTCGAGTTCTGATATTTGTTTGTTTGACTTCCGGTTACGTAGAAGTAATGATAGCGTAATTTCTTTGTAAAAGTAACAATATTACCTTCGATCCTTACTCCATTCAAACTTCTTAAGAAATTACAACTGTAGCATATTCCATCCTTAGTATCCATCTCCATACAGTAGATTAGTGGTATTCAGAATTTGTGTTCCCCAATAGTCATTGTCCCGTTCTTTATTTTCATCTCTGCTTTTGTAACTAAATTCACACCATGGAACATTATTTGATAATTTAATTTTTCCTGTGCTGCCTCCGGTATATCCTTGGTATTTACGCAGCAGGATGTAGCTCCGGTGTCCACGATTGCTTAAATTCAGAATTGTTGAATATCTGGGATATTGATGAAAATTATAAGGTTGTAGAGGCAATTTATTACCTTCCTTGGCATTTTCTCCATCTGTTCTTTGACAGTTTCATTGTGGATCCTGATTTCAGAGCATTCTTCGGCTTCATTTTCTTCTGTGATGATCCTTTTTCCTTTGTCTATGGGTAGGAGTTCGTTTCTTTCTTCTTCCAGTTGGGTTGTTAGGATGCTTTGTATGTGTTTCCTCAAGCGCTTATTTTCCTCAGTGAGGTGATCTGAGTATTTTACCAGTTCATGGATTAACGCATCTTTTGACTGGTAAGTCTGTAATGTAAGCTCTTTTTGGATTTCAATTTCCAAATAGAACTTAGCACACATTGGACATGCTGAGAGTTTACATATAGCGCAATGAATTCTCATACCAATGTTGGTGATAATGGCACAGTATGTGCACTTCGAGTAAGGGCCTTGAATTGGTTTATTATGTTCCCAGCTATGGTTGCAATTTTCTTGCAAGTGCGCTTTTTATCTCCATCCAAGATCTTTTGTGGTTATCATGAAACCATACTCTTCAGGCGGGAGATCTTCGAGCCCTTGCCTTATGTGGCTTAAAGTGTTTGCTCCTTATCCTTCTGAAATGCTACAAATCGCATCAGAGGGGTCTTTGTTTAGGTCAACGGAGAGGACATCGTAGTCCTCTGGCAGGTCCAAATCCTTTAATATATTCCGCCCGTTATGTTGTTTTGCATTCTCGTGCGAAATGTCCTTCATCACCACATATATAGCATCGACATTTAGTCGAGCGGGTTTTGTTTTTATTTTTAATCACTCTTATATGAGTGTCATGAGGTTTACCTTTATAATTCTTTGACTTCAGTCCACGGTATTGTTGTAGGGATTGGTATCTTTCGGCATATGGATAGATCCTTAATGCCTCTTTGTATTGCCGCTTTCTTGCATAGGTCCGCCAGGTATTGATACGTAAATCTTATTCTTGGAAGTACTCCAACCATCATCGGTACTTAGGAAAGCGACCTCAATTTCATCTCCAAGAATTGCCGGCATCTTTCTGAAGAGTTTATCGGAAAGCTCAGAGTTAATGTACATTCTTCCGGACCTCGCTGCTAGTGTCTTGTAATCATTCATGTAGTTGAACATATTTTTAATCTGATCGCAGCTTAATCTTTCTAGGTCCTGGTATGCCCTGTTTTGTTCTTCTGTGGATCCTTGGTATGGGTCTTCTAGGAGAATAATCGCCTTGGGATAAGACATTTTTCGATGGTCGCTATGTTGACTAACCTTTCGTATTCTTCTTCGCACGCCATTCTCCACTGGATCCAGATTTTCTTCTCGTCTTCTCCGAGTAGATTTTCTATAAAAAGTACTTTGGACTTGTTATTAGCAAATTGTTTGTCGTTGAGCAGGTTAAGAGTGATAGACTCCCATCTGGAAATTACGTCATCGTATAATGAGAAATCTTCTGGTAACACTAGTAAGACTCCTTGATTGGAAAATCCTGAAGGCAGGTTCCACATATTTAGGCCATAGGATTTCTTAAAATCCAAACTCCGTGGTTTATAGTTTTGATAATAGGTAGGGGTGGAGTATAGCCGTGGGATGTTGAGGAGGTTGTCGGTGGGTACATTACAGGCCCCATAACGAGTTCATTGGGTGGTAGATAGGAAAATGAAATAGATGTGTATAGGTGGTCAGCTTTATCTGCCATACGCTTGAGCTTTGGATAGTCAAGTTCAGCTAATTGGTCATTTATGATGAAGCATGTATCATTTGCTGAAGTTGAGGGTTCAGGCTCAGGTTCTTGAGGTTTAGGTTCAGGCTCAGATTTGGGTTTAAGCATAGGATAGGGCATGTCTGTTTTAGTGGGCTTTTCCCCACCACCTTCCGGGGAAGTTGGTAGAGCTTCATTTAAACAGTTATTGAGGTATAAGAAGAGGGAGAAGTCAGAGTCGACATCGTCTTCTTCCTCAGTATCGAAAGTATCCCAAATAGGTTCATCAGAATAAGTCATGAGGGCAAATTCATCATCATTTTCTTGGGTAAGAAGTGTTTGGGGAGTATGAGGAGTGTAGGAAGAAAAGGAGAGGCGGATAGAGCCATCGATGCGTTGGTGAGTTTGTAAGGATTGAGGTACCTGGAGTATGGGTTCCTCAGAAGGTCTTAGATTCCATGATCTTCCTTGTAATTCTGTGATGGTATGGCATTTTCCAGGCAGAGCTGATATGCCATGGGATGCTAAGTAATTTGTGACGCCAGAATTGTTATAGCGAAAACCAATATGACTGGTGTTCATCAGTCGTGCAACTAGAGCTTTGGTGATTAGGAGGTTAGATTCACCTCCTTGCCAATCCTCATATCTGTGTGTTAGGATAACCAGCTCTATGTGGTTCATAAAATCGTGTACAGAGAGCATGAGATCAGGGGCAATATATACTAGTTGTGTCCCTGTTGACAGATCAATCTCCATAGTAACAATGATAGATATGTCGGAATGCCATCTGGTGTCCCTGAGGATAATTAATGATGTGGTCCCGGCGTCTCGGCGATGTAGCGCGTGTATTCGGACCATTATCAGTCCAAGATGGATGTGCTGCATCCCTTCTTAGATTAGCCGCTGATAGGATTGTTGCCTGATAAAAGGCATATTTATTTGGGTGTTGTTAACAGCAAGAACTCTTTCTTCAGAGTAATGTTGATAGACGCGATGTCTGTGGCCAGTCCATCCATCTTCATATAAAGTTTTTGCGGGTACTAAGTTAGCTCACCGTTGTTGAGAGATCTGGAGTTCCGCATCAGGTTGGAGTTGATTTTCCAACATAGGTTGATATCTCCGTCGGTTAGGTAATCGTCTTTGAAGTTCATAAGTAAGTCTGGATCTCATTCGGTAGCCTCGGATTTGGTCTTCTACTGGATTATTTGATGTAGAAGGTTCGGGATTTCTGAAGGAGGCGGATGATAACCGAGTTTGAGTGGAGGATGCGGCCATGCTTAGCTAGATGATTTTTGTTTTTCTTTTTGAAAGATTTCTTTCAAATTTTGAAAAACAAAGAACTTTTTGGTAGTAGGTTTGGGAGGTATAGATGATTTCCCAAGAGAAAGGTTCTGAAGTTGATCTTGTAGAGCCGATATGGAAGATTCAAAGTTTTCGGCTGCTACCTTAGGTGAAGACTGTATTTGATCCAAGAGTTCTTCTAGTCGTCGAACCTTTTCAATTGTAACCAAAAGTAGTTGGATGATAGTATTATTCTGCTTGATTAGAGTCCTCAAAGCAGAGGCACTATTAGGACAGGACTGGGTTGGATTTATGAATCCGGCTACTGGGGGATCTATAGAATCAGTAGATCGGAGAGCAGTTTTATAATCGGAGCTGATGGAAGATAGTTTCCAATCACTCATAAATGGAATCAAAAGATGCAGGTAAAAAGAAGAGTGTGCTCTGAGTTTGATTAATTTGATACGAATTTAGTTCAAGATGAAGGCTCTATTCTTAACAGATAAGTTCCAGTTTCGATCAATCACTGCACTATTCTCGGCGATCTCAAGAGTCCCCCGGGTTACTGGCTGAAGGATCAGGACACCGCGTCTTACCGTATTAAGAACAAAGAAGTCACCAAGAAAGAAACTAATGTCAAAAGAATCTCCCTCAGAACACACAAAAGGATTTAGCCCAACGTGGCTCTGATACCAAAGGTAAGGGATTATCGGATAGGATCGTTGGCTTGGGGTCACAGAGAACTTTTGCCAATATTAAACACAAATAGAATAGATAGATATATTATTAAGAGAAGAAAGAAACTTACAGACTCTGAAAACACTTAGGATAGTAGAGAAGAAAACTTCAACTTCAGTGGTTGTGTTTTTTCAACTCTTACAAACACATCTATATGTAATAGGAATACTGGCTTCTGGTTTTCCAAAACCATTTACCAGCCCATGGTATTCATAATGCTGGCAGAGCATGTGCCATAGGTACAATAATTCATAAATAAGATTCTAGTGGTACAATAATTTATGCAGATAGTGCTCCTTTAGAAAAAGTTCTGCCCGGGGCATGTGCAAATGAGTGAAAGAGGGGCCCACTATGCTTCATCTGTCAAACTTGGTCTTTATTCGATTTAACAGTAAGGCTAAAAAGTTGCTGAATTATGTCATTCAGACTTTTCTCATTGTCGTGCACCTGTGGGTAGAGGTCCTTCCACGTATTGCTTTTTTCTCCTTACCGTCTCCTACTGTATTCTGTCTTGTTTTTGTATATTCGTAGTAGGATCTGTATTTCCTTGAGGATGATGGTGGTTTGTTCATTTTCAACCTGGTTAGCTGCTCTCCTGAGTTGATCGAAGGCATCCAGCTTGATTGGAAAATTGAAGGTTTCGAATAATAAGTCTTCATGCATGTCGTCCTTCTGATAGGGAAAGCTTCTGGATGATGAGGCCTTCCATATGAGTTTTGGACCATCCTTGATTTCAACGAACTTTTCAAAGGACTCTTGTAGTGCGTCTTCGTTGATGCTATGTTTTTCATCAGGAATTCTTTTGGCCTGGCTGACAGGGCATTTTTTGACCCATATGTGTTTAGTTGGGCCAGTTTTTACGTTGCTTCCCATATGTCCTTTTCCTTGTCTTCACTGATGTCCTTGAGCTCCGTCCATTTTGGTAATATGGAACTGATTTGTTCCTCGCTAGCTCATCCTGCACATAAAACAAAGGTTAATCTGAAAAGATTATCGGCTAGCACATTATTTTTCCCGTCTATGTGCTCGAAGTTAACTGTAATCCCCAATCCGCTGATGTAATCAGTGAAATTGAGCCAACGAACTCGGGAGGGTTTATTTTGAGCTGTTTTATTACAGAATGAAATGATAATACCTCGTGAGTGATTTCGCTTATCCAAGTAATGGATTTTTAAGGCGTTTAGCATTTCCATGCAGGCGTGAATTTCTGCATCAATGGTAGATTTGGTAGTAAATTTAAATAGTAAACTTAATAAAATAAAAAAAAACTAGTGGGATCTAGTTTGGCTTCTCGTGGTCATCCAGCCATCTCAGGGAGTCATGGGTGGTAGGGAGGAGGTGATTTCGCTCTGCTTGGTTGGTGGAAGGTGTGGAGGTGGCTGTCAAAGAAGGATCATGGGTGTCTTATGGGTTTGAAATGCTCCAATGGGAAGGGTGAGGTGATTTCACCTCCCATGGGTCATGGCCGACCCAACCACCACTTGGGTCAGGTTGGCTAGTGTCTTGAGTGCCTAGGTGGACCATTGGGAGAGTACCAAGTGGCCAAGGAATGGAAATGATAACTTACATGAGTGATTTATCTCATGTGATGCCCTTGACCCAAGGGCAGAATGATCATTTGGTATTGGAATTAATTTGGGAAGATTTGAAATGAGCCAAAAGTGGGTTAGTCCAAATTTCAACTCTATTGGAGTTAATTTGGTTATGTTTGGCTCAATTTGACTCATTTAGGTCAAATTGAGTTAAGTTGGGTCAAGTTGACCAATTGGTCAAATTGGGTCAAACAAAGGGATGGGTCAAGTTCATATGATCATTTGGGATGTTTTAGTTCAATTGTTTTGGTTTAGTTTAGCTTAGATTAGATTTTGGCTCATTTGAATTCATTTGGGTCAAATGTGTAAAATTGACTAGTTTGACCAAATTGGCCAAATTGTCTTGGGTTAGGTTTTGGTTTGGGTTTAGTTAACCAATTGAAGATGATTATAGGCTTTGATTTTAATTAATTTGGATTTAGTTTTGATTTAAGACAACTTGAACCTTTAGGTCACTTCGGGCTAGGTAGTCAATTGGGTTCAATCATAGCTTTGGTAAAGTTCAACAATCAATTTGGAATGAACATGAGCCATTGGTTGCAATCAATTTAGTTTTTATTTTGATCTGACCCTATTTTATCTTTTAGGTCAATTCAGGTTAACTTGGATCAAGAGGGCTAATTAGGTTATGTTTGAATCAAGGAAGGACAAGTCATCATATTCAAATATTGATTTTGATTTGGTATGAATCATTGGTTTCAAAGGATTTGGCTTAGGTTACAATTTGGCTAGTTTGGGTTAATATGGATTAAGGGTTGACTTGGTCAAATGACCAAGTTGACTTGGTATGAATCATTGGTTCATTTGAACATTTCAAGTTATAAGGGTTAAGTTGGGTTTGACTAGGGTTGATTTTGGTTTGGCTTGATGATTGTAGATTTTATTTATATTTGTGAATATGATTGAAGGTATGATTGATTCATGATAAAATCAATTGACTTTGGTTTTGGAATAAAGGAATTTGGCTAAGTCCATGGAGTTGGTTCATGTGGCTTAGGTTTGGATTGTGATTTGGTTTTGATTTAGTTTTTATGATTTAAATGTACATTTCATTTAAATTTATGAAGATGATTGAAAATTTGATTGATTTGTGAGAATATCAATTGAGTTTGACTTGATTTGGATTAAGATCTAGCTAAGTCCATGGGATTGGTCATATAGCTTAGGAAGGGTTTTGATTTAATTTGATTTAGGTGGATTTAGTTTTAATCATTTGAATGTAGATTTGATTTATATTTAGGAAGATGATTGAAGATATAAATTGATTATGAGAAAATCAATTTATTTTGGGTTGATTTGGATTAAGATTTGGCTGAGTCCTTGGGATAGTTCATATGGCTTAAGAAGGGTTTCAAGTTTGGATTTGATCACGGGATTCAATCATTTGGTTTTGGAATTTGGGTTTGGATTTGAATTTAAATTTTATGTTTGAATTGAACTTGAGGTTTGGTTTGAGAAGGTGAACATGGATTGTAATTGGCTTGAAGGGTAGGTTGATTATCCTAATCCCTAAGGCATAACCTAATCCTATGGTTAACCCTTCTAAGTCTTTCGGCTTAGGTTAAGTGTTTACCTAATTGTTAGAAGTGTCTTTTGACTAAGGAAGTCTTAGTGTCTAGAAGCCTCCTAAATCTAAGATGGAAAGATTGAATTCACACTCCAAAAGTGAGGTCAACAAGCCTTAGGCTCCATAGTGTTGCCCTTGGAGATAGATGATTGGAAGACCAAAGCCAAGTTTCACATTATAGACTCAAATAAATCTGTATACTTGAGGGCAATATAGTTCCATACTCTCTACATCAATATATGAAATTCGTGAGAAGTGGGATCTTCTATTGTGTCAAAGGAGATCTCAAGCCATTTATAGTTCAGAGGTCGATATATGAGGATGCATCATACTACCTCCCTAAAATCAACAAGTCTATTTTCATAAACCAAAAGTTTAAAAATATGTTCTATATCATGGTTCTACCATTTTAGGGTTTAGGTTTAAGTTTAGGTTTAGGTTTATTAGATTTTAGGGTTTAAGGTTTAGGTTTATAAGTTTTTAGGGTTTAGGTTTATTTATTAATTTATTTAGTTACTTTAGTTTTAGGTTTAGGGTTTGGGTTTATAGTTAAGGTTTAGGGCTTTTATTTTATTTTATTTTTAACTCAAATGATTCCATAAAAAATAAGAAATTACTAAATCAAACAAGACATTATCCTATAACAATAAATAAGATAGGATAAAATAAAATTCAATTAAAAAATTCACAAAACAAATATTTCACAAAAAGATTTAACTCCTAGAGACAATAAAATTTTATTTTATAGAAGGCCAACAAGCTTAGTTGAACAAGCTAAAACCCATATCATCATCAAATTCCTCAGTAGGCTCTTCCTTCTTCACTTCTATGCAGAGTGAGAAGCAAGAGTAGAGGAGTAGTAAGCACCATGTGCAACTGCCACATTAAATTTACTAGGACCCTTCAAATACTTCTTAACCTTCTCAGCCTGTGGGTATGTGTAATCATTAGCAATCTTGATGGAGAGGATATTCTTGTAAGGGTTGATGAACATGTGGGGCGCTATAATAAGGGTTGGATAAGAAAGGGCTAGTGAGAGAGAAGTGATCATTGAAAGGCATGCTAAAACTTTTTGATGATATCATCTTCAGTGAGGTCAAGCACTCAGGACTGAACACCGAACCATCATCATACACAGACTGGATGACAAGGTCATAAAAGAATGGCCTAATCCCAAGCTTAGCGAGGAGAGTATCCTCTAAAGATCCCACTTTATCACCTTTTCTAATCAGCTCAACCTGAGGGATAATTTCAATAGTACCCTTGTTCATCTTAGTTGGGATGTTGAGATCCTAGAAGAAAGAAGTTTGTGAAGGATCCACACCAATGTTGCCTAGAGGAACCACAACATCAATAGGTGCAACAAGATGAACACAGGCAGGAGCACCAACTTTATTTTTCGCAAACTCTTTGCTAACTTCTTTAAGATCACCTTACATAAAAATCAACTCAACCAGGGTTTAGGGTTTAGGGTTTTAGTGTTTATGCTTTTGGAATTAAGGGTTTAGGGTTTAGGGTTTTGGGTTTGGGTTTTAGGGTTTTAGGGTTTAGGGTTTAGGGTTAGGTTTTTTTAATTTTTTTAATTTTTTTATCTTTTTTGGTTTTAGGGTTCAGAGTTTAGGGTTTAGGTTTTAAGTTTAAGGTTCGTTTTGTTTAGATTTAGGATTTTGGTTTTTTTATTGAGAAAAAATCATTCAACATTTCTTTTTTTTCAATTTCATCAATCAAGTAACACACCATGTTTTCTAAGACATAAGGGGTGACATAGATAAAAATTGATCATGCATCGAGCAAATCAAAAACATTAGAAAATTTGAACCGTCTATACTATAAAGACACAGTTCCATAAGCAGCAGATCGGATCGACTGTTCTTCAGTTTCTCTAGTTCTCATCAGAACCTCTCGAGTAGTGGGTCCACCATCATATCCCTAATCTCTCCCTCCATCATCATCACGGTTGTAAGCTTCATCACTCCTCCCACCTCCATATTCACCACTTCTCTGATAAGCACCTCCATATCCACCAGCATCTCCAGATCCCTCACCACCACTACGATAATTGCCACCTTCTCCTTTGCCTCCATCACTAGATCTAGACTAAACCTACATGACGGTGATGTTCTTGCCATCAAGGTTTTGCCCATTCTTAAGGTTTTGATTGAGGTTTAGGTTTATTAGGGGTTTAGTTTTTTTTTAAATTATTTAGTTACTTTAGGTTTAGGTTTAGAGTTTGGGGATTAGGCTGTAAGGTTTTTAGTTTATTTTATTTTAAACTCAAATGATTACATAACAAATAAGAAATTACTAAATCAAATAAGACATTATTCTCTAATAACTAATAGAATAGGAAAAACTAAAATGCAATTCAAAATTTACAAAAATAGTATTTCATAAATTGATTAAACTCCTGAGATAATAAAATTTGATTTTATAAAAGGCCAAAAAAAGCTTAATGAATAAGCTAAAACCTATATCATCATCTAGCTCTTCCTTCTTCTCTTCCACTCAGTTAGACAATAGCGTTGGAGAAGCGTAAGCATCGTGTGAAGCAACCACATCAAAATTACTAGGATCATTCAAATACTCCTTAACCTTCACCGCATGTGTGTAATGCAATTATTATATAGTGAGAACATTCTTGTAAGCATTGATGAACATGTGGGGTGCTGCAGTAAGGGTGGGATAAGAGAGGGCCAGTGAGAGAGAAGTGATCTTTGAAAGGCTTGTCGAAAACTTTTTGATTAGATCATCTTCTGTGAGGTTAAGCACCTCAGGACTTAACACCAAACCATCATCATACACAGAATGGATGACAATGCCATAAGAGGATGGCCTAATCCCAAGCTTAGTAAGGAGAGTGGGCTATGAGGATCCCACATGATCGCCTTTTTTAATCACCTCAACTAGGGTGATAATTTTAATAGAACCTTTATTGATCTTAGTTGGGATGTTGAGATCTTGGAAGAAAGAAGTATGTTAAGGATCCAGACCAGTGTTTCCTAGTGGAACAACAACATCAATAGCTACAACAAGACCAACACAACCAAGAGCACCAGGTTTGTATTTCGCAACCTCTTTGCTGACTTCTTTAAGATTAACTTTCATAAAAATTAGATCAACCTGGGTTTAGGGTTTATGGTTTTAGTGTTCATGCTTTTGGGGTTTAGGGTTTAAGGTTTTTCAGGGTTTAGGGTTTAGGGTTGCTGATTTAGTATTACAGATTTATGATTTAGGGTTTAGTGTTAGTTTTATTATTTAGGGTTTAGGTTTTATGGTTTAGGGTTTAGAATCTTTTTTATTATTTTAAATTAAGTAAACCAATATGTTTAGGTTTATTTGGTTTATTTTATTCTTTTTATTTTTATTTAGGTTTTTTTATTTAGTATAATTTATTTATTTTAGGTTTATTTATTTTAGATTTTTTATTTTAGTTTATTTTTTAGGTTTAGGTTTAGTTTTTTAGTTGAGTTTTTTTTATTTTTATTTTATATTTTAGGTTTAGGTTTTATTTTTTTATTTTAAAGTTTAGTTTTAGGTTTTATTTTATTTTCTTAGGTTTAGATTTTAGGTTTATTTTAGGTTTTATTTTTAGTTTAGGTTTAAGTTTATTTTAGTTTTTTATTTTATTTAGTTAGATAGGTTTAGTTTATTTTTGGTTTAGATTTAGGTTTTAATTATTTTAGGTTAGTTTATTTTAGTTTATGTTTAGGTTTATTTTTATTTTGTTTATTTTAATTTTATTTTAGGTTTAGTTTTTTTAGTTTAGGGTTTAGGTTTATTTTTTTATTTATTTGTAGGTTTAATTTATGATTATTTAGTTTTTATTTTATTTTATTTTTTATATTATATAATTTTATTTATTATTATTTTTTTTATTCTTAGGTTTATTTTATTTTAGTTTAGTTTAGGTTTTATTTATTTATAGTTTATTTTTTATTTTATTTTATTTTATTTTTTATGTTTGTTTTAGTTCAAGTTTTATTTTATTTCTTTTTCATTTTATTTTGGTTTTGGTTTTTGATTAATTTTATTTTCAATTTTATTTAGTTTAGGTTTAATTTTTTAGGTTTTTTGGGGGTTTAGGTTTGGATTTGGTTTAGGGTTTAAGGTTAGGGGGTTTAGGGTTTAGGGTTTAGCATGGCTACAGGATTTAGGGTATTCATGGTTTACGGTTCAGGTTTAGTTTAGGGTTTAGGGTTTAAGGCTCAAAGTTTAGGGTTTAGGGTTTAGGTTTAGGGTTGTAGGTTTAGTATTATAGATTTAGGGTTTAGGGTTAGTTTTATTATTTAAGTTTTAGGATTTAGGGTTTAGGATTTACTGTTTAAGATTTTTTTCTTATTTTTTATTTTAAATTAAGTAAACCATTTATTTAGTTTTATTTAGTTTCATTTATTTAGGTTTTTATTTATTTAATTTAGTTTATTTATTTTAGTTTAGGGTTTTATTTTAGTTTTAAGGTAGCATTTTAGGTTTATTTTTTATTGAGTTTTAGGTTTAGGTTTTATTTTCTTTTAGTTTAGGTTTTATTTTTATTTAGGTTTTAGGTATTTTAGCATTACTTTTAGTTTAGGTTTGGGGTTTTCTTTAGTTTATTTTATTTTATTTAGTTTAGGTTTAGGTTTAGTTTATTTTAGGTTTAGGTTTTATTTATTTATTTAGTTTAGTTTAGTTTATATTCTTTTGTAAATTTTATTTTATTTTAGGTTTAGTTTTTTTAGGTTAGGGTTTAGGTTTTATATTTTATTTATTTTTAGGTTTTATTTTAGGATTAGGTTTTATTTTAGGATTAAATTTTTATTTTTTTATTTTGGAATTATTTTATTTTATTTAGGTTTTTTATTCTTAAGTTTATTTTATTCTTTAGTTAAGTTTTGGTTTTATTTATTTTATTTTAGTTTATTTTAGTTTTTTATTTTATTTTATTTTAAGGTTTAGGTTTAGGTTTTAGTTTAGGTTTTTATTTTATTTTATTTATTTTTAGGTTTTTTTATTTATTATATTTTTTAGCTTTATTTAGTTTAGGTTTAGGTTTTTAGGGTTTAAGGTTTAGGGTTTAAGGATTAGGGTTCAGAGATGGAGGGTTTATGGTTTTAGGGTCTAGTTTAGGTTATATTTAGGAAAGATTTGATTTAGTGTTTAGTGGTTTGTATTTTAGGGTTTAGGGTTTAGGGTTTAGGCTTTAGGCTTTAGAGTTTAGGGTTTAGGGTTTTAGAGTTTAGGGTTAGAGTTATTTTTTATTTTTTTTATTTTTAGGGTTTAGGGTTTACGATTTAGGTTTTAGGTTTAGGGTTCAGGTTTTAGCTTAGGGTTTAGGGTTTTTGGTTTTCTTTTTTTTAACAGAGAAGAAATTTAGATTCAACATTTCTTCATTTCTATTTCATCAACCAAGTAACACACTAAGTTCTCTAAGAAATAAGCGACAACATAGATAAAAAATGAGCACCCATAGAGCAAATCAAAAATCCTAGATATCTAGAACCATCTCTAATGTATGTATACAGCCATATGTAGATCGACCCCCGCTTTCTCCGCCATCAACCACCGCCTCTGAGTAGTGGATCCACCATCATATCCCCGATCTCTCCCTCACCACCATGATCAGTAACCTCCATCGCCTCCCCGCCTCCATAACCACCACTACCCTGATCACCACCTTCAGATCCCTCACCACCACTATGATAATCGCCACCTCTGCCTTCGCCTCCACCACCAAATCTAGAGTAAGACTGGTTGATGGTGATGTTCCTGCCATCATGGTTTTTTCCATTCTTAGGGATTAGGTTTAGGTTTATTTTTATAATTTATGTAGATACTTTAAGTTTAGGTTTAGGGTTTGGGGTTTAGGGTTTAGGGTTTAGGGTTAGGGTTTTGGATTTTGAGTTTTTGGTTTAGGGTTTTAGGGTTTAGGGTTTTTTAGGGCTTAGGGTTTAGGATTGTAGCTTTAGTGTTGTAGGTTTTAGGTTTAGGGTTTAAGGATTAGGGTTAGTTTTAGGGTTTATGGTTCAAGGTTTAGGATTTAAGGTGTAAGGTTTATTTTTTTTTAAATTAACTAAACTCGTAGGTTTAAGCTTATTAAGTTTACTTAGTTTATTTCTTATTTATTTTAGTTAATTTTTTTATTAGGGTTTATTTATTATTTTAATTTAGTTTAGTTTATTTATTTTAATTTAAGATTCTTTTTAGTTTATTTTTTAGGTTTAAGTTTAAGTTTAGGTTTATTTTAGTTGAGTTTATTTTATTTTATTTTTAGGTTTAGGTTTTACTTTTATTTTTTAGGTTTAGGTTTAGGTTTTATTTTATTTTAGGTTTAGGTTTTAGGTTTTTTATTTTAGATTTATTTATAGGTTTTTAGTTTAGGTTTATGTTTAATTTTAGTTTATATTATTTTATTTAGTTTATGTTTATGTTTAGGTTTAGTTTATTTTTTGGTTTAGGTTTAGGTTTTATTTATTTTAATTTAGTTTATTTTAGTTTAGGTTTAGGTTTATTTTATTTTGTTTAAAATTTTGATTTCTTTAGGTTTAATTTATTTTTTTAGTTTATTGTTTATGTTTTATTTAGGTTTTATTTTTTAGTTTTATTTTTTAATTTTGGATTTATTTTTTATTTTTATTTTATTTTAGTTTTTAGTTTATTTTGGTTTTTTATTTTAGGTTTATTTTACTTTTTATTTTAATTTAGGTTTTTATTTTATTTTTGGGTTTCTATTTTTATTTTATTTTATTTATGTTTAAGTTTTTTATTTATTTTATTTTTAAGTTTTATTTAGTTTAGGTTTAGGTTTTGGTTCCAGGTTTAGGGTTGTTTAGGGTTTGGAATTTTAGGTTTAGGGTTTTAGGTTTTGGGATTAGGGTTTAGGATTTAGTGATTAGTTAGGGTTTTTGTTTTAGGCTTTTAGGGTTTAGGGTTTAGGGTTTATTTTGGGTTTAGGTTTTAGGTTTTAGGCTTTAGGCTTTGGGTTTAGGGTTTAGGGTTAGTTTTATGTTTTAGGGTTTAGGGTTAGGGTTTTTTTATTTTTGAATATCTTTTCTTTTAGGGTTTATGGTTTAGGATTTAGGTTTTGGGTTCAAGTTTTAGTTTAGGGATTTTGGTTTTTCTTTAATAGAGAATAATTTAGATTCAACATTTCTTCTTTCCAATTTCATCAACCAAGTTACACACTAAGTTTTATAAGACACAAGCAATGACATAGATAAAAAATGAACACGCATAGAGCAAATCAAAACCTTCAGACTAGAACCATCTCTACAGAATACATAGTTCCATATAGCATTGATTACCGTTCTTTAGTTTCTCTAGTTTCATGTAATCACCATGATCTCTAGTAGTAGGATCCACCATCATATCCCCAATCTCTTCCTCCCACCGACCAGAACCTCCGCCGCTCCTCCCACCTCCATAACCACCATTGCTCCAACCACCACCTTCATATCCACCAACACCTCCAGATCCCCCACCACTATTGTGATAACCACCGCCTTTGCCTCCGCTTGCCTCACCGCCGAGATCTAGACTAAGCTCGGTGATGTTCCCGCCAGGTTCTCATTCTTAGGGTTTAGGTTTTTATTAGGTTTTAGGGTTTATGTTTATTTTTAATTTGTTTTATTATTTTAGGTTAAGGTTTAGGGTTTAGGGCTTTTTTTTAACTGAAATGATTCCATAACAAACAGGAAATTACCAAATTGACCAAGACATTATCCTTTAATAACTAATAAAATAGGATAAAATAAAATGCAATTCAAAAATATACAAAAATAGTATTTCAAAATGATTTAATTCCCAATGAGAATTAAATTTTATTTTATAGAAGGCAAAAAAGGTTTGTCGAACAAGTTGAAATCCATATCATCATCGATTTCTGGTTCTTCCTTCTACTCTTCCACCAAGTAGACCAACAGAGTAGTAGTAGAGTAGTGTAAGCATTAGCAACAACCACATCAAATTTACTAGATCTTTCAAATACTCCTTAACCTTCTCCCATGTGTAATTAGTGGAAATCATAATGGCGACATTCTTATAAGCTGATGATGAACATGTGGGGCACCGCATAGGGTGGGATAAGAGAGGACTAGAGAGAGAAGTGATCACTGAAAGGCATATTGAAAACTTCTCGATGAGATCATCTTCAGTGAGGTCAAGCACCTCGTGACTAAACACCAACCATTATACATATCGACAACAAGGCCATAAGAGAATGGCCTAATCCAAGCTTAGTGAGGAGAGCATCCTCTAAGGACCTCACCTTATTGCCTTTTTTTAAATAACTCAATCGGGGTGATAATTTCAATAGTACCCTTTTTTATCTTGGTTGGGATGTTGAGAACCTCAAAGAAAGATGTGAAGGATCCGCACTTGTTTCTGGAGGAACCACAACATCAATAGGTGCAAAAGACCAACATGTGCAAAGACACCAACTTTGTATTTGTAACCTCTTCACTTCTTTAAGATCACCTTTCATAAAAATTAGCTCAACCGAGGTTTAGGGTTTAGCTTTTTGGGTTTATGCTTTTAGGGCTTAGGTTTAGAGTGGGTTTAGGGTTTAGGTTTAGAGTTTAGGGTTTAAGGTTTAGGGTTTAGGTTTTTTTGTGGTTTAAGGTTTAGGGTTTGGTTTGTTTAGTAGGGTTTAGGTGTGTGAGTTTAGTTTGGGTGGTTTAGGTTTAGGTTTTAGGGTTTAGATTTTTTTTTTAAGTTAAAACCGACAGTTTAGGTTTATTTAGTTTATTTTTATTTATTTTAGTTTATTTTATATTTTATTTTATTTATATTTTTATTTTATTTAGTGTAGTTTATTTATTTTAGTTTAGGATTTTATTTTACTTTTATTTTAGGTTTATTTTAGGTTTAAGTTTATTTTTTAGTTGAGTTTTATTTTAATTTATTTTAGGTTTTATTTTTATTTATTTTAGGTTTAGGTTTAGGTTTTATTTTCTTTTTATGTTTAGGTTTTACTTTTTTTATTTTAGGTTTATTTTAGTTTTATTTTTTAGTTTAGGTTTAGGTTTATTTTTTAGTTTATTTTATTATTCGTTTAGGTTGAGGTTTAGGTTTATTTTTTTTTTTTTTTTTTTTTTTTTTTTATTTCATTTAGTTAGATTAGGTTTAGTTTATTTTTATTTAGTTTTAGTTTTAGTTTTATTAGTTTTAGTTTATTTAGTATTTTATTTTATTTTATTTTTTTAGGTTTATTTTTATTTTTTTTAGGTTTTGGTTTTATTTATTATTTATTTTTAGGTTTATTTTAAGTCAGGTTTTATTTAGTTTTATTTTATATTAATTTAGGTTTATTTTATTTTTTATTTTACATTTAGTTTTATTTATTTTAGGTTTTATTCTTTTTATTTTATTTTTTAGTTTATTTTTATTTTTTATTTTATTTTAATTTTAGGTTAAGGTTAAGGTTTTAATTTAGGTTTTTAATTTATTTAATTTTTTATTTAGGTTTAGGATTTATTTATTAATTTTATATTTAAGTTTTATTTAGGTTAGGTTTAGTTTTTTAGCTTTAGGGTTTAGGGTTTAGTATAGAGTGTAGTTTAGGGTTAGGGTTTAGGGTTTAGGGTTTAGAGAGCATTTGCTTTTAAATAGGTTTGAGAGGTGGTCAGGGTTTATTATTTTATTTTATTTTATTTTAGGTTTAGTGTTTAGGGTTTAGTTTTTTTAACCAAGCAAACCAGAGGTTTAGGTTTAGTTTATTTTTTTATCTTTTAGTTTATTTAATATTTTATTTAGGTTTATTTTTATTTTATTTAATTTAGCTTATTTTATTTTTTTGTTTATTAGTTTAGGGTTATTATTCTTTTATTTTTTTTAGGTTTAGGTTTTTTGAGTTTTATTTTATTTTATTTTAAGGTTTAGGTTTTATTTTAAATTTTTAGTTTAGGTTTTATTATTTTTTTTTAAGTTTAGTGTTTTGTATTTTAGGTTTTATTTTTTTTTATTTTAGGTGTAGGTTTATTTTAGTTTATTTTATTTTATGTTTGGTTTAGGTTTAGTTTAGTTATTAGGTTTAGGTTTTATTTATTTTAGTTTAGTTTAGTTTATTTTAATTTAGGTTTAGTTTAATTTTTGTATTTTTGGTTTGGGTTTTTTTTAGTTTACGGTTTATGTTTTATTTTTATTTATTTTTAGCTTTATTTTTAGGTTTAGATTTTATTTAGATTTTATTTTATTTTATTTTAGGTTTATTTTATTATATATTTTTTATTTTGGTTTTATGCTAGGTTTATTTTATCTTAGTTTAATTTAGATTTTACTTATTTTATTTTAGTTTATTTTAATTTTTTTATTTTATTTTATTTTTACTTTTAAGTTTAGGTTTTTATCTTACTTTATTTATTTTTTATTCTTTTTAGCTTTAGGTTTTTTATTTATTTTATTTTAGGTTTTATTTTGTTTAGGTTTTTTATGTTTTATGGTTTAGGGTTTAGTATTTAGTGTTAGTTTGTGTTTTAGGTCAGGGTTTGGGTTTAGGGTTTAGGGTAGTTTACAGGTTTAGTTTAGGTTTTGTCTACTGTTAGGATTTTTATTATTTTTATTTTATTTAGGATTTAGGGTTTAGGGTTTAGGTTTTAGGTTTAGGATTTAAGTTTTAGTTTAGAGTTTAGGGTTTTTAGGTTTTATTAATGTAGAACAAATTCAGATTCAACATTTCTTCTTTCATTTCATCAACCAAGTAACACACCAAGTTCTATGACACATACATAGATCAAAAATGAGCACGAATAGAGAAAATCAAAAACCCTATATAACTTGAAATGTCTCTACTATAAAAACATAGTTCCATAAGCTACAGATCAAATAAGCTGTTCTTCTATTTCTCCAGTTCCCATCTGAGCCACCCCTACCTCTTGAGTAACAGGATCCACCATCGTATCCTCGATCTCTCCCTCCATCACCACCACGATTGTAACCTCTGTCACTCCTCCCACATCCATAACCACCACTGCTCCGACCACCACCTCCATATCCACCAGCACCTCCAGATCCTCCACCACCACAATGATAAATGCTGCCTCTGCCTTCACCTCCACCACGAAATCTAGACTGAGCCTAGTTGATGGTGATCTTCTTGTCATCAAGGTTCTACCCATTCTTAGGGTTTAGGTTTATTAGGTTTTAGGGTTTACATTTATTTTAAATTTATTTAGTTACTTTATGTTTAGGTTTAGGGTTTGGTGTTTAGGATTTAGGGTTTAGGGTTAGGGTTTAGGGTTTAGGGTTTAGGGGGTTTTTTAAAAAAAAAGCTCAATTGATTTCATAACAAACAAGTCATTATCCTCTAACAACTAATAAAACATGATAAAATAAAGTGCAATTCAAAAATTCATAAAAATATTATTTCACAAAATGATTTAACTCTAGAGAAAATTTAATTTTATTTTATAAAAGGCCAACAAAGCTTAGTCGAACAAGTTGAAACCCATATCATCATCAGATTCTTGAGTAGGCTCTTCCTTCTTCTCTTCCACTATAGCAGCCTGGGAAATAGTAGAAATAGAAGGAGCAGAAAAGCATCAAAAAAGCCTCAAAGAATTTACTAAGATCCTTCATATACTCCTTAAACTTCTCGAGTAATGTTTTTATGTAATTAGTGGCAATCATGACAGTGAGGACATTCTTGTAAGCGTCGATGAACATGTGGGGCGCTGTAGCAAGGGAGGGATAAGAGAGGGCCAATGAGAGAGAAGTGAATATTGAAAGGACTGTAAAAAACTTCTAGATGAAATCATCTTCAGTGAGGTCAAGCACCTCAAGACTAAAAATCAAACCATCATCAAGCATAAACTGAACGACAAGGCAGGAAGAGAATGGCATAATGCCCAACTTAACGAAAGCATAGCCCTCGAGAATCCACCTTATTGCCTTTTAATGCACAACCGGGTGATAATTTCAACACTTTGTTGATCTTAGTTGGGATGTTGAGAACCTAGAAGAAAGAAGTCTGAAGGATCCGCACCAATGTTTCTTAGAGAACCATAACATCAATAGGTAAGACCAACACAACAACACCAACTTCATATTTCACAACCACTTCACTAACTTATTTAAGATCACCTTTCATAAAAATTAGCTCAATCATGGTTTAGGGTTTAGGGTTTTATAGTTTATGATTTTAGGGTTTAGGGTATAGAGTTTAGGGTTTAGGGTTGTAGGTTTAGTGTTGTAAGTATAAAGTTTAGGGTTTAAGGTTACTTTTAGAGTTTAGGGTTTAGAGTATAGATTTAGGATTTAGAGATTTAAACTGAACGACAAGGCAGGAAGAGAATGGCATAATGCCCAACTTAACGAGCATAGCAGCCTCTGAGAATCCCACCTTATTGCCTTTTTTAATCTGCACAACTGGGGTGATAATTTCAACTGTACCCTTGTTGATCTTAGTTGGGATGTTGAGAACCTAGAAGAAAGAAGTCTGTGAAGGATCCAGACCAATGTTTCTTAGAGGAACCATAACATCAATAGGTGTAATAAGACCAACACGGACAACAACACCAACTTCATATTTCACAACCACTTCACTAACTTATTTAAGATCACCTTTCATAAAAATTAGCTCAATCATGGTTTAGGGTTTAGGGTTTTATAGTTTATGATTTTAGGGTATAGAGTTTAGGGTTTAGGTAGGTTTAGTGTAAGTATAAAGTTTAGGGTGGTTACTTTTAGAGTTTAGGTTTAGAGTAGATTTAGGATTTAGAGATTGGGTTTTTTGAAAAGAAAAAGAAAATTTTTAGGTTTATTTAGTTTATCTATTCTTTATTTTAATTTATTTTATTTTTTATTTTTATCTAGGTTTATTTTTTTATTTAGTTTAGTTTATTTAGTTTAGGTTTTTTATTTTAGTTTTTTTTTAGGTTTAGGTTTAGGTTTAGTTTTAGTTGAGTTTTATTTTATTTTATTTTTTAGGTTAGTTCTTATTTTTAGTTTAGGTTTAGGCTTTTATTTAATTTTTTTAGGTTTAGGATTCTTTTCTTAGGTTTATTTTAGTAGATTTAGGTTTATTTTTAATTTATTTTATTTATTAGGTTTAGGTTTAGGTCCTATTTTAGGTTTAGTTCAAGTTTTATTTATTTTAGTTTAGGCTTATGTTTATTTTAATTTTATTTTAGGTTTAGTTTTTTTTAGTATAGGGTTTAGGTTTTATTTCTTTATTTATTTTTAGGATTATTTTTTAGGTTTAGGATTTTATTTACTTTTGTACTTTATTATATTTTAGGTTTATCTTATTTTTATTTTACATTTATTTTTTATTTTATTTAGGTTTTTTATTCTTTAGTTTAATTTATTTTTTAGTTTAGTTTAGATTTTTATTTATTTTATTTTTCTTTATTTTTTAATTTAATTTATTTTTATATTTAGGTTTTGGTTTTAATTTAGGTTTTTTATTTTATTTTATTTAGGTTTAGATTTTTTAATTTATTTTATTTTAGGTTTATTTAGTTTAGGTTTAGGTTTTGGGGTTTGGTTGGGGGTTAGTTATAGGATTGGGTTTAGACATAAGGGTTTTCTTATTTTGTTTATTTTTTATTTTTATTTAAGATTTAAGGTTTTTAGGGTTTATTATTTAGGATTTAGGGTTTAGGGCTTAGGGATAGTTTTAGGATTTAGGGTTTAGTGTTTAGGGTTTAGGATTTAAGGTTTAGAGTTTAGGGTTTTGGGTTTACGATTTTTTTTAATTAAGTAAACTCATAGGTTTAGGTTTATTTAGTTTATTTATTTATTTATTTTAGTTCATTTTATTTTGTTTAGTTTCTTTATTTAGATTTTTTATTATCTTTATTTTATTTAGTTTATTTATTTTGGGTTTATTTTTTATTTATGTTTCTTATTTTAGTTTATTTTTAAGTTTAAGTTTAGTTTATGTTTATTTTTGTTTTAGTTTTATTTTATGTTACTTTTAGGTTTAGGTTTTATTTTTTTATTTTGGGTTTAGTTTAGGTTTTTTTTAAATTTTATAGGTTTAGGTTTTAGGTTTTTATTTTTAGTTTTTTTTTTAGGTTTTATTTGTTAGTTTAGGTTTATGTTTATTTTTAGTTTGTTTTATTTTATTTAGTTTAGGATCCAAGTTTAGTATATTTTAGGTTTTGGTTTAGGCTTTATTTATTTTAGTTTAGTTTATTTTTGTTTAGGTTAATATTTATTTTATTTAAGGTTTAAGATTTTTTTTTAGGGTTTAGGTTTTATTTTATTTATTTTTAGGTTTATTTTAGATTTAAGTTTTATTTAGTTTTATTATATTTTATATTAGGTTTATTTTATTTTATTTCTCTTTGATTTTTTTATTTTTAGGTTTATTTTGTAGTTCAGTAAAGGATTTTATTTTATTTTTATTTTTATTTTGTTTTTATTTTTTATTTTATTTTAATTGTAAGATTAGGTTTAGGTTAAGATTTAGGATTTAGTTTAGGTTTTATTTCCTTTATTTTTTATTTCTTTAGTTTTATTTATTATATATTTAGCAGCCAGTTTAGGTCTTTGCCTTAGGGTTTAGGGCCTAGGATTCCAGGATCTGGCCCAGGGTGGGGCCCAGGGCCCAGGGTTTATGGTCACGTGATGGTAGGCCTTTGGGCCCATGGTGGGGCTCAGCTTGTTAGGGTAGTTTGTGGATCAGGCCCAGCTGAGGGTCCGCAGGATCAGGTTTAGTGGTGAGTTAAGTGTTTAGGGTTTAGTGTGGAGTGGGTTTAGGATTTAGCTTGGTAGGTTTAGGATTTATTTATTTTCTTTTCCTTATTATTATTTATGGTAGTGTCAGGGTTTTTAGGCCCAGGTTAGTGTGGTTTTAGGGTTTAGTGTTTATTTAGGATGGGGTTTAGGGAGTTTAGGGTCTTAAAAAAACCAAAAACCAAAAGTTTATTTTTTAGTTTAATATTTTTTATTCCAGTTTATTATATTTTTTTTTAAATTTTTATTTAGGTTTATTTTTCTTTTATTTAGTTTAGTTTATTTATTTTAGATTAAATTTTTATTTATTTTAGGTTTAGGTTTATGTTTATGTTTATTTCTTAATTTAGTTTTATTTTCATTTTATTTTTTAGGTTTATGTTTTATTTTTTTTTTATTTTTAGGATTAGGTTTTTTTTAGGTTTAGGTTTCAGGTTTATCTTTTAGGTTTTCTTTTTTAGTTTAGGTTTATGTTTATTTTTAGTTTATTTTATTTTATTTAGATTAGATTTAGGTTTATTATACTTAGTTTATTTTAGGTTTTATGTTTACATTTTTTTTATTTTTAGTTTATATTTTAGTTTAGGTGTAGGTTTTTTTAGTTTAGGGTTAGTTTTATTTTTTTTTATTTCTATTTTACATGTTAGGTTTAGGTTTTATTTAATTAATTTTATTTTATTTTAGGTTTATTTTATCTTGATTTAAGTTTTATTTTAGGTTTATTTTATTTTACACAAGTTTAGGTTTTTTTATTTATTTTATCTTTTATTTTAGGTTTAGGTTTAGGTATAGTTTAGGTTTTAGTTTAGGATTTTATTTTATTTATGATCAAGTTTTTATAATCATATTTTAACATCTTATTTAGCAAGTTTAGATTTTAGACCAGGGGTTTAGGCCCAGAGCCCACCATTTAGCAGCATCAGGCAGGGCCCAGGGTGGTTGGGTTAGCCTCAGTCTGTAGGTTAGGGCCTGGGGGTTTAGGAGACTTTAGGACCAGGGAGTTAGGGCCTGGTAGGCCTAGGTAGGGGTTTGGATTCAGTACCTAGGTTTAGGGCCCATGGCCTGGCCCAGGATTTAGGTTCTGTGCATAGGGTTTAGGGTTTAGGGTTTTTCAGGGTTTAGGGTTTAGGGTTTAGGATTTAGGATTTAGAGTTGTAGGTTTAGGGCTTAGGGTTTTATTTTATTTTTTATTTTTATGGTTTAGGGTTTAGGGTTTAGTGTTTAGGGTTTAGGTTTTAGGTTTATGGTTCAAGTTTTAATTTAAAGTTTAGGTTTAGGGTTTAGATTTTGGTTTAAGCTTTAGGGCTTTTGGTTTATTTTTTAATAGAGAACAAATTCATATTAAACATTTATTCTTTTCATTTCATAAACCAATTAACACACCAAATTTTCAAAGACACACACAATGACATAGATCAAAAATGAGGATGCATAAAGCAAATCAAAACCCTAGATAACTAGAACCGTTTCTACTGTAAAGACACAATTCCATAAGCAACAGATCAGATCGACCATTCTTTAGTTTCTCTAATTCTCATGTAACACCGCAGTGGGATCCACCATCATATCCTCAATCTCTCTCACCGTCACCACCACATATGTAATGTCCATTTCCCCTCCTACCTGGATAACCACCACTACTCTGACCACCACCACCACCTCTAGATCCCCCACCACCATTGTGATACCCACTGCCTGATCTAGAATGAGCATGGTTGACAGTGATGTTCCTGCCACCATGGTTCTACCCATTCATTGGGTTTAAGTTTAGGATTAGGTTTACTAGGTTTTAGAGTTTAGGTTTATTTTTTAATTTATTTAGTTACTTTAGGTTTAGGTTGGTTTTGGGTTTAGGGTTTAGGATTTAGGGTTAGTAGTGGGTTTAGGTTTAGGTTTAGGGTTTAGAGTGGAGGGTTTGGGTATGGGTGTATACTTTAGGGAGGGTTTAGGGTTTAGGGTTTAAGGTATGGTTTGTGTTTTAGGTTTAGGGTCACCAAGTTTGGGTTTAGGTTTATGGTTGTAGTTTTTTTTTAAAATGGAAACCAACAAATATTTATTTTATTTTATTTAATTTAGTTTATTTAATTTTAGGTTTATTTATTTTATTTATGTTTTTATTTAAGTTTATTTTTTAGGTTTATGTTTAGATTTAGTTTATTTTTTACTGAGTTTTATTTTATCTTTACTTTAGGTTTAGGCCTTTGGGCTCAGTGGGTTTAGGGTGGCTAGGGTTTAAAGCAGCTAGAGTCCAGGGTCAGGGTTTAGGGCCCAGGATCAGGGTTTAGGCCAGTGAGATAGTGTTTAGGCTCAGGATCATGGTTTATGGTGTGGTTTAGGGAAGGTTTGGGGCCCAGGGAGTGTGGGTTAGGGATCACGGTCAGGACAGCTAGGGCGAGGGGGGGTTTTCTTATTTTATTATTATTATTTTATTTTTAGTGTTTAGGGTTTAGTGTTTAGGAATGTCCAAGTTTTAGTTTAGTTTATTTTTAAATTAAGCAAACCAAAGAGGTTTATGTTTTTTTAATTTATTTTATATATTTTATTTATTTTAGTTTATTTTATTTTTATTTTAGGTTTATTTTAGGTTTATTTATTTTAGTTTAGGGATTTTATTTTAGTTTTTTAGGTTAAGTTTTTATGTTTATTTTTAATTTAGTTTTACTTTTATTTTATTTTAGGGTTTATTTTCTAGGTTTAGGTTTAGGTTTAGGTTTTATTTTATTTTTTAGGTATGTTTTAGGTTTTAATTTAGGTTTATTTTCAATTTTATTTTTTTTGTTTAGGTTTAGGTTTATTTGTAGTTAAATTTTATTTAGTTTAGGGTTTAGGTTTTAGGTTTAGGTTTATGTTTATTTATTTTAGTTTAGTTTATTTTTAGGTTTAGGTTTATTTTATTTTGTATTTTAGGATTAGGTTTTTATTAGGTTTAGGTTTTATTTTTTATTTATTTTAGGTGTTTAAGTTGTCTCATAGTTTATTTTATTTTATTTATTTATTTTATTTTATTCATTTTATTTTATTTAGGTTTTATCTTAAGTTTTATTTTAGTTTAGTTTAAGTTTGAATTTATTTTATTTTAGGTTTATTTAGTTTAGGTAGGTTATTAGGTTTTATGGTTCATGGTAGGGATGGGTTTGGGAGTGGGGTTTAGGGTCGTAGGTTTGGGGTTTAGAGTTTAGGGTTTAGGGTTTAAGGTATAGGGTTTTAAGGTTTAGGGTTAATTGTTTTGGGGTTTAGGGTTTAGAGTTTTGGGTTTTAGGGTTTAGGATTTAGGGTTAGGGTTTTTTTATTTTTTTTATTTTTAGTGTATAGGGTTTAGAGTTTAGGGTTTAGGGTTTAGGTTTTAGGTTTTATGTTTAGGGTTTTTGGTTTTTTTTCTTAATAGAGAACAAATTCTTCTTTTTGATTTCATCAACCAGGTAACACACCATGTTTTTTAAGATAGAAGTGACGACATAGATCCAAATTGATCACACATAAAGTAAAATTAATAACTCTAGATAACTAAAACTATCTCTACTGTAAGACAGCCCATAAGAGTAGCTCGATTGATCCTTAGTTTCTCTAATTCCCAACAGAACCAAACTTCTCGAGTAGCAAGATCCACCATCATATCCTCAATCTCTCCCTCCGCCACCATCACGACTATAACCTCAATCACTCCTCCCACCTCCAGAACCATGACTACTCCGATCACCATCTCCATATCCACCAGCACATCCAGATCCCCCACCATCACTGTGAGAAACGCCGCCTCTTCCTTCGCTTCAATTACTAAATTTAGACGGTTGATGGTGATGTTCCTTTCGTCAATGTTCATTCTGTGGTTGTTTAGGTTTAAGTTTATTAGGTTTTAGAGTTTAAGTTTATTTTTTTAGTTAATTTAGTTTTTAGGTTTAGGTTTGGTTTGTGTTTAGGGTTTAGGGTTAGGCCCAGATTGAGATTTAGGGTTTATCGCTTAGGTTTTAGGATAAGGGGGTGGTTTAAGGTTTAGGGTTGGTTTAGAGTTTAGGTTTAGGGTTTAGGGTTTAGGGCCCAGTGGTTTAGGCTGCAGGTTTAGTGTTGCAGTTTAGGGTTCCTTTTATTTATTTTAGTTTATTTTATTTTTATATTTTATTTAGGTTTATTTTTATTTTAGTTTATTTAGTTGATTTATTTTAGTTTATGGTTTTTTTAATTTTTTTAGGAGGCTGTTTAGGGTTTTATTTGATTTTTTAGGTTTATGTTTTAGGGTTTTAGGTGGGGATGGTCAGGAGTATGGTTATTGGTCAGGGTTGTTAGGGTTTAGGGTTTAGGGAGTTTAGGGATTTGGATTTAGGATTTAGGGTTTTAGTGTTTGAGGTTTAGGGTTATAGGTTTATGGTTTAGGGTTAGTTTTAGGGTTAGTGTTTTTTTTAATTTTTTTTAATTTTTATGGTTTAAGGTTTAGGGTTTAGGTTTTAGTTTAAGGTTTAGGGTTTTTGGTTTTTTTTTTTTGTTTAAAAGAGAACAAATTCATATTCAACATTTCATCTTTTTAATTTCATCAACCAAGTAACACACAAAGTTTTCTAAGACATGAATGAAGACATAGACAAAAAATGTCCAGGCATAGTGCAAATAAAAACCTTAGATAGCTAGAACTATCTCTACTGTAAAGAAAAAGTTCCATAAGTAGCATATCAGATTGGACGTTCTTTAATTTATCTAGTTCCCATTAGAACCTCCCCCGCCTATCGAGTTGTGGGATCCACCATCATATCCCCGATCTCTCGCTCCAGCACTACCATGGCTATAACCTCCATCGCTCCTCCCGCCTCCATAACCACCACACCACCACCCACCACCTCCATATCCACCTCAAGACCTCCAGAGCCCCCCACCACCTGATAACTCCCTGCCTCCCTCCACGTCAGATCTGACCCAACCAAGTTGACTGTGATGTTCTTACCATCAAGGTATTGCCCATTCTTAGGGTTAAGGTTTATTTTTTAATGTATTTAGTTACTTTAGGTTTAGGTTTAGGGTTTGGGGTTTAGGGTTTTGAGTTTAGGGTTTAGGGTTTAGGGTTTAGGGTTAGGGTTTACGGTTTAGGGTTTAGCATTTACGATTTAGGGTTTTGGGTTCAGGGTTTAAAGCTTAAGGTTTTAGGGCTTATGCTTTTAGGGTTTAGCATTCGTTAGGATTTAGGGTTTAAGGTTGTAGGTTTAGGGTTTAAGGATTTTTTTTTCAAATTTTTTAAAATTAAGTAAAATCATAGGTTTAAGTTTATTTAGTATATTTAGTTTATTTAATATATATTTTAGTTTACTTTTTTTTTATTTTTATTTTATTTATTTTATTTTTATTTTTATTTAATTTAGTTTATTTTATTTTAGGTTAATTTATTTTATTTTAGGTATTTTATTTCATTTTATTTTGAGGTCTCATTTAAGTTTAGGTTTATTTTCACTTGAGTTTTATTTTTATAATATTTTTAGGTTTACGCTTTAAGTATTTTTTTTATGTTTAGGTTTTAGGTTTTATTTTAGGTTTATTTTAAATCTTAGGTTTTTATTTTAAGTATTTTATTTAGGTTTAGGCTTATTTTCTTCTTGTTTATTTTATTCTTTTTTTAGTTTTCTTTTGTTTATGTTTTAGATTTTATTATTTATTTATTTTTAGGTTTATTTTTTAGGTTTAGGTTTTTAATTAATTTTTATTTTATTTTAGGTTTATTTTATTTTTATTTTACCTTTAGTTTTTATTTTTTATAGGTTTTGTATTCTTAGGTTTATTTTATTTTTTAAGTTTAGTTTACATTTTATTTATTTTATTTTAGTTTATTTCATTAGTTTATTTTATTTTATTTCAAGCCTAGGTTTTATTTTATTTTATTTTATTTAATTTAAGTTTAGCTTTTATATACATAATATTAGCTATTTAGCCCAGTTGTGCCTCAGCAGGGATTTAGACTCAGGGTTTACCAGTGGGGGCCCAGGCTCATGCCAGCTTAGGCCCAGGGCCCAGGGCCTAGCCTTGGGAGGTGGATCAGCCAGAACCCAGGATCTGGGTTGGCTCAGTTCAGGGCTCAGGTTATAGAGCCTGTGGTCTGTATCTGGGGTCAGAGTTTAGGTTTTATCATGGCCCAGGGCCCAGGCCTAGGGCCTTGGGGATCATGGCCCAGGGCCCAGGGCCTGGATTATGTTAGGTTAGTTTAGGGTTTAGATCTTGGTGATTTATTATTATAGTAAATTAGTTATTATTTTATTTTTTTAATTTAGTTTATTTATTTTAAGTTTATTTATTTTAGTTTATTTTTAGGTTTAAGTTTATGTTTATTTTTTTAGCTTAGTTTTATTTTATTTATTTTTTTAGGTCTATTTTTTTTTATTTTTGGTTTAGGTTTTTTATTTTATTTTAGGTTTAGGTTTTAGGTTTGTATTTTGGTATAACTTTAAGTTTTATTTTTTAGTTTAGTGCACGCTTATTTTAGTTTATTTTATTTTATTTAGTTTAGGGTTTAGTTTAGTTTATGTTTAGGTTTAGGTTTTATTTATTTTTTTAGGTTTAGGATTATTTTATCTTGTTTTATTTTAGGTTTAGGTTATCTCTTTAGTTTAGGGTTTAGGTTTTATTTTTTAATTGTTTTTAGGTTTACTTTTTAGGTTTAAATATTTATTTAGTTTTTAATTTATTTTATTTTAGGTTTATTTTATTTTTATTTTACATTTGGGTTTTATTTTATTTTGTTTTTTTTCCCTTTTAGGTTTATTTTATTTTTTAGATTTAGCCCACGTTTAGCCTAGGCTTCATTTAATTTTAATTTTAATTTAGGATCAGGTTTATTTATTTATTTTAAATTTATTTAGTCAGCCTAGATTTAGGTCTGTGGCCCAGGGCGTGTCAGCCTAGGGCCCAGGGTTTAGGTCTGGGGCCCAGGGCCCAGCCATAAGGTCACACCCGCCCAGGTGGGGTTTGGGGCCCAGTGTGGATTGGGCCCAGTGTGCCCAGTGGCCTAGTCAGCCTAGTGCTGGCCCAGTGGAGGCCACATTATACATTATTTTTATTATTTTATTTTGGTTTAGTTATTTATCTTATCTTTGTAGGTTTTATTTAGCCCAGGCTCAGGTTTTAGGCTCCTGGCCCAGGGCCTTTATGGCCCATGGCTAGGGCCCAGTGGCCTTTAGAGTTTAGGTTGTGTCCAGGATCTAGTTTAGGTCTCAGGGCCTAGGGTTTAGGGTCAGGGTGGGCAGGGTCAGGGCCCAGGGCCCAGGAAGATGTGACTAGGGGTTAGTTTAAGGGCCCAGGGATCAGGGTTAGGGCCTTTCTCATCAAGCAAACCCACAGGTTTAGGTTTATTTTAGTTAGTTTATTTATTGGTCTTAGTTTTTTTATTTTTTTTATTCTTATTTAGTTTAGTTTATCATTAATCTTGTCTAGTTTAGCCTTTTATCTTATTTATTTTTTAGATTTTGGTGTTTTAGGCACACTTAGTATAGTTTATTTTAAGCCTAGATCTTTATTTTAGGTTTAGGTTTAGGTTTTATCTTCTTTTTTAGGTTTAGGTCTTAGGTTTAAGTTTATTTTATCTTATTTTAAGTTTATGTAGGTTTATTTTAAGTTTATTTTATTTTATTTAGTTAGGTTAGTTTAGTTTATCTTATTTTAGTCTTTATGTTTTATTTATTTTAGTTTAATCATTTTATTTTAGGTTTAGGTTTATTTTATTTTATTTAGGTTTAGATTTTATTTTAGTTTAGGTTTATTTCATTTATTTAAGGTGTCTCATTTTTGGTTTATTTTTTGGGTTTAGGGTCATTTATTTTATTTTATTTTATTTTAGTTAATTATTTTATCTTATCTTGTTTTTTATTTTATTTAGATATTTTATTCTTAGGTTTATTTCATTAAGTTTAGTTTAGGTTTTATTTATTTAATTTAGTTTTATTATTTTTTAATTTTTTTTTAGTTTATGTGGGTTTAGTTTAGGCTTTTTTTATTTTTTTATTTTATTTAGGTGGTTTATTTATTTATTTTATTTTTATGTTTTATTTAGTTTAGGTTTAGTTTTTTAGGGTTTAGGGTTTTGGGTTTAGGATTTAGGGTTTAGGGTTTAGGAATTTAGGGTTTAGGGTTTTTGAGTTTAGTGTTTAGGGTTTAAGGTTTATGGTTTAGGGTTAGCTCATTTATCTTTTTTTTTATTTTTTAGCTTTAGGTTTTAGGTTTTTATTCTAAGTTTATTTTTTTTATTTTATTTTTAGTTTAGTTTTAGTAGATATTTTATTTTATCTAATTTTAGGTTTAGGTTTTATTTATTATTATAGGTTTAGGTTTATTTTAGATTTAGGTTTTTTTTTAGTTTAAGGTTTAGGTTTTAGTTTAGTGCCGAGGGTTTTTGGTTTTTTTTTTAAGAGAGAATAAATTCAGATTCAACATTTCTTCTTTTTGTTTCATCAACCAAGTAACACAACAAGTTTTCTAAGACACAAGTGATGACATAGATAAAAAATTAGCATGCATAGAGCAAATGAAAAACCCTAGATAACTAGAACCGTCTGAACTGTAAAGACAGTTTCATAGGCAACAGATCAGAACCACCCATTAGGCCTCTCGAGTAGCGGGATCCACCATTATATCCCTGATCTCTCCCTCTGCCACCACCATAATTGTAACCTCCTTCGCTCTTACTACATACATAACAACCACTACTCCAACCGCCACCTCCATATCCACCAGCACCTCTAGATCCCCCACCACCACTATGATAACTATCACCTCCACCTTCGCCTCCACTGCCAGATCTACACTGAGCATGGTTGACGGTGATGTTCTTGCCATCAAAGTTCTGCCCATTCTTAGGAATTAGGTTTAGGTTTAGGTTTGTTAGGTTTTAGGGTTTAGGTTTATTTTTTAATTCATTTTGTTACTTTAGGTTTAGGTTTATGATTTGGGGTTTAGTGTTTAGGGTTTTGAATTATAGAGGTTTAGTGGATTTAGTGGTGGGTTTTAGTGTTTATACTTAGGTTTAGTTTAGGGTCAGGGTTTAGTCTTTAATGTTTAGGGTTGTAGGTTTAGGTTTTAGGATGTAGAGTTTAAGGTGTAATAGGGATAGTTTATAGTGATCATTCTTTAAGTTAGCTAATTTAGCTCAGGCTTATTTATTATTTATTTAGCCTAGGTTTAGTCAGGGTTTAGGTTTTAATTTTTATTTATTTTAAGCCAAGGTTATTCTTTGGGTTTAGGATCTTTTAATTTTATTTATTTTATTTTACTTTATTTTATCTTAATTTATGCTTAGTTTTATTTTATTGTGGTCTTAACCTTAAGTTTATTTTATTTTTTTAGTTTAGATTAAGTTTTATTTATTTGATCTTAGTTTTTCATTTTTTTATTTTATTTAATTTTTAGGTTTAGGTTTAAGTTTTATATTGTTTTTTAGGTTTTAGTTTTAGGTTTTTAAGTTTATTTTATGGTTTTATTTTTAGTTTATAGTTTATTTTAAGTTTATTTTATCTTTATTTAGTTTAGGTTTAGGTTAAGGTTTAGTTTATTTTAGCTTTAGCTTTAGGTTTTATTTATTTTAGTTTAATTTATTTTATTTTAGGTTTAGGTTTATTTTATTTTTATTTAGGTTTAGATTTTATTTTAGTTTAGGATTTAGGTTTTATTTTATTTATTTTGGTCTCATTTTGGTTTATTTTTTGGGTTTAGGGTTTTATTTAGTTTTTATTTTATTTTATTTTAGGTTAATTATTTTATCTTACATTTTGTTTTTATTTTATTTAGATATTTTATTCTTAGGTTTATTTTATTTTTAAGTTTAGTTTAGGTTTTTATTTATTTTAATTTAGTTTATTTTTTATTATTTATTTTTGCTCACATTGGTTTTAGTTCAGCTTTTATTTTTATTTTTTATCTTTTATTTAGGTTTAAGTTTATTTATTTTATTTTATGTTTTAGTTTAGGTTTAGTTTAGGGTTTAGGGTTTAGGATTTGTGGCCTGGTTTAAGAATTTAGTGGTTTGAGTTTAGTTTAGGGTTTAGGGTTTATGGTTTAGGGTTATTTATTTATCTTTTATTTTTTTTAGCCCGTGTGTTTTATTCTGGTTTATTTTTTAGTTTTATTTTTTTAGTTTAGGTTTAGCTTTAGTTTTAGTATATTTTATTTTATCTAATTTTGGTTTAGGTTTAGGTTTTATTTATTTTAGGGTAGGTTTAGGTTTATTTTAGATTTAGGTTTTTTTTTAGTTTAAGGTTTAGGTTTTAGTTTAGTGTCTAGGGATTTTAGTTTTTTTTAAGAGAGAATAAATTCAGATTCAACATTTCTTCTTTTTGTTTCATCAACCAAGTGACACACCAAGTTTTTTAAGACACAAGTGATGACTTAGATAAAAAATTAGCATGCATAGAGCAAATCAAAAACCCTAGATAATTAGAACTGCTCGAATCATAAGCAGCCAGAAAGCATCGTAACCACCCATTAGCCTCGAGTAGCGGATCCACCATTATATCCCTGATCTCTCCCTCTGCCACCACCACAATTGTAACCTCCTTCGCTCCTACTACAAACATAACAACCACTACTCCAACCGCCACCTCCATATCCACTAGCACCTCTAGATCCCCCACCACCACTATGATAACTATCACCTCCACCTTTGCCTCCACCGCCAGATCTACACTAAGCCTGGTTGACGGTGATGTTCTTGCCATCAAAGTTCTACCCATTCTTAGGAATTAGGTTTAGGTTTAGGTTTGTTGGGGCTTAAGGTTTATTTTTTAATTCATTTTATTACTTTAGGTTTAGGTTTATGATTTGGGGTTTAGTGTTTAGGGTTTTGAATTATAGTTTAGGGTTTAGGGATTTAAGGTTTAGGAGTGTTTGTATGCTTTTAAGGGGCCTTTAGGTCAGGGTTTAGTGTTTAATGTTTAGTGGTTATAGTAGGGTTTTAGGATTTAGAGTTTTGGTTTAGGGTTTAGAATTTAGGGTTTACAGCCTTTTATTTTATTTTGTTTAAGCTTAGTTAATTATGTTCAGGTTTAGGCTTATTTTATTTTATTTAGGTTTAGGTTTTCTTTGTTTGGGCCTAGGTCTTTAATCTTTATTCTTAAGCCATGTTTTGCCATTCTTGGTTTAGGATCATTTAATTTATTTATTTATTTTATCTTTTATTTTATTTAACCTATGCTTAGTTTATTTAGGTTTTAATTCTTAAGTTTATTTTATTTTATCTATTAGACTTTTATTTATCTGATCTTAGCCTTTTCATTATCTTTATTTAATCTTTGTGGCTCAGCCTTTATGCCCTTCACTCTAGATTTATCTTTATTTTCTTTCTATCTAGGCCCAGGTCCCTTTATTTATCTTACCCCAGGTCTTTATTTGTTTAGATCATGCCTTTAGTCAGGCCCAGTGGCCTGTGGCCCAGTGCGCCTAGGCCCAGGGCCCAGGCCCAGGGTCTTACAGGGCCCAGTGGGTCTTGAGCCCAGTGGCCCAGCACAGGCCATCAGGCCGCCCAGCGAGTGCCCAGGGCCCAGGGCCTTAGGATCTTAGGGCCTAGCCTTTGTGTCACCCCGCCCAGGGCCCATCTGTGCCTCATGGTATGGCCCCAGTTGAAGTTCTCAGTGTGTGGCCTGGCCCCAGCCCCAGAGTCCACCAGAGTCCTGGGGCCCAGGGTCTGGGACTGTGGCCCAGGTCAAGGCCCAGGACTCCAGGATCTGTGGCCCAGGATCATGGTCAGGCCCAGTGCTCAGTGCCCAGGTCCAGGGCCCAGGACTCCAGGATCCAAATGCCTAGGCCTGAGCCTAAAGTCAGCCTGTGAGCCCAGATCAGCCAGGGCTCAGTGTGGGTCAGTCAGCCTCAGCTCAGCCTTTTTGTCAACGGCCAAGTCAATCTAGACCCCATGGCTCATGCCCCAGTGGTCCAGGTAGGCCTTAATGGTCAGGGCCAGGCTGGGGCTCAGGTCAGGTAAGGATCCAGCTGTCCCAGTGAAGTGGTTTATGGTTGTTTTGGGCCTAGGGCTCAGGATTTAGGGTTTAGCCATAAGGTTGGTATGGATTTTGTCCAATCAAGCAAACCCAGGTATAGGTTATTTTATTTATTTTATTTATTATTTTTATTTAGTTAATTTTTAATTTTATTTTGTCTGGTTAATTTATTTTAGTTTAAATTTTAATATATAGTTTATTTTAGGTTTAGTTAATGCTTTATGTTTATTTTAAGTTTAGGTTTTATTTTATTTTATTTTCTGATTTAGGATTTATTTTTTAGGTTTAGCTAAATTAGGTTTTATTTTATTTTTTAGGTTTTAAGTTTTATTTTAGGTTATTTTTTAGTTTTATGTTTAGGTTTATTATTTTAGTTAATTTTATTTTATTTAGATTAGGGTTAAAATCTAATTTTAGTTTAGGTATAGGTTTAGGGTTTTATTTATTTTAGTAAGTTTAGGTTTATTTTATTTTAGGTTTATGTTTTTTTAGTTTAGTTTTAAGTTTTTATTTATTTTAAGCTCATTTTTAACCCATTATTTGGTTTAGGTTTTAGTTTATTTTATCCCATTTTATTTTAGGTTTATTTTTATTTTCATTTTATCTTATTTATTTTTTATCTTAGGATTATTTTATTTTTTTTTTAGTTAGTCCTAAATTTTATTTTAGTTTAGTTTTATCTTTATTTTATTTTATTTAGGTTTAGGTGTTGGTTTTAAGTTTAGTTTTATCTTTATCTTATTTATTTTATTTATTTAGGTTTAGGTTTTATCATTTATTTTATTTTCAGGCCCAGGTCAAGCCTGTGGCCTCTAGTGCCTAGTGGCCTAGTGGCTCAAGGCCTTAGGGCTAGGGCCCAGGTCATGGTGATCAGACCCAGGGTCAGCTGTGGCCCAGTTTTGGGGTTAATCAGGCCCAGTGGCCTGCGCCTGCTTAGGCTCATGGCCTCAGGCCCAGGGTTTAGCGCCCAGGCCCAGGCCCAGGTTATGGTTTTAGCATCAAGCCCTGGGGCCTAAGGCCTTTCTTGGGTCTTAGATCTAGGGCCTATCAGGATCTAGTGTAAGACTTAGGCCCACCTGCCTAGGTCTTGTATTCCTGTGGCCCAGTGGTTTGTTTAGGCTTAATTTTATCTTAGCCTTTTATCATTTAATCCCTGCTCTGTTCCATTCATCCCATCTTTATTATCTTACTCATCCTAAGGGGAGGGGTTAATTTTAATCTTAATCTTTTATTCTGCCATTTTAGTCATTAGTTTAGGGTTTATTTTTATTCTATAGTCTTTATCTTATTTAGTTATTAGTTACTAGTTTATTAAGCTTTTAGTTCAATTAGTTTAGTCCATTAGCCTGTATTTAGTTTTGTCTAGTTTTAGTAGTTATTACTGGGTTTTATTTATTTATTTATTATTTAGGTTTAGTTTTATTATTTATTATTATTATTATTATTAATACTATTATTATTATTATTATTATTATTATTATTATTATTATTAGTTTTAATTAGTTTTTTTAGTTTATTATTATTATTTTATTATTAGTTATTTTAGTTTATTTATTGTGGGTTTAATGGTTTTAGTTAGTTTGTTAGGTTTATTATTATTAGTTTTAGTTATTTTATTAATTTTAGTTTTTAGGTCCATTATTAGTTTATAATTATTTATTTAGTTAATATTATTAGTTTTAGTTAAATATTATTATTGGGCTATTAGTTCATTATTAGTTTTATTATTATTATTAGTTTAGTTTTGTTTTATTAGTTTGGCTTAGGTTTAGGGTTTAGGTTAGCCAGTAGGTGTCAATTGATTGTGTGCCCGTTTGGGTTTGACCTGAATTTGACACGACCCGAATATAGTTGACTCGAACTCGAGCTATTTATTAAACGAGTCAAAAACTTCAATGCAAACCTGACCTGACTTCAACCAAATTAACAATTACATGGTCTGAATGATATATATATATATATATATATATATATATATAAAGTCCAAATCGAGTCAAAATTGAGTTCGTGTGTAAAAACTGGGTCAATTTTAATTCTCGGGTTAATTTCGGGGGGAGGGGGTTATTTTTTAATTTTAGTTAATTTTTTTATTTCGTTATTGTTTAGTTATTAGTTTAAGGTTTATTTTTAGTTTTGGGTTTTATTAGTTTTATTTTAATAGTTTTTTGTTTATTAGTTATTCTTAGTTTAGTTAGTTTTTATTAAGTGTTTGGGTTCACTTTTAGTTTAGTCTATTAGTTTAGGTTTTTAGTTTTGTTTCATTTTAGTTTTTAGTTTAGTTATTATTAGGTTTTATTTGTTTGGTTTTATTAGTTTAGTGTTTAGTTTTATTATTTATTAGTTTATTATTATTATTAATACTATTATTATTATTATTATTATTATTATTTATTATTATTATTATTATAGTTATTATTATTAGTTTTTATTAGTTTATTATTATTATTTTATTAGTTAGTTTAGTTTATTTATTAGGGTTTAATGGTTTTAGTTAGTTTGTTAGGTTTTAATTATTATTATTAGTTTTAGTTATTTTTATTAATTTTAGTTTTTAGGTCTATTATTAGTTTTATAATTATTTATTTAGTTAATTTTATTAGTTTTAGTTAAATATTATTATTAGTTATTAGTACATTATTAGTTTTATTATTATTATTAGTTTTGTTTTGTTTTATTAGGCTTGGGTTTAGGGTTTATGGTTAGCTTAGGTAGTGGTGTCAACTGGGTCAATTTGCCTGGTCCCCAATTTGACTGACTAATATGGTTGTTAACTTCGACCTGATATTAAACGAAATAAAAACTTCAACCCAAACCCGACCTGACTTCAACCAAATTAGAATGACATGACCAATGATATATATATATATATATATATATATATATATATATATATATATATATATATATATATATGAGAGAGAGAGAGAGTCCAAAATGGAGTCAAAATTGTCTGTAAAATTGGGTCAATCTTGGGTCAATTTTAGTCAAATTTGAGTTAGGGTCAAAATCGAGTCAATTTGTTGGTGGGTCAAACGACTTAAATCAAATGGGTCAATTTCTTCTTAATCTTGAAAATTATTAGGTTATTTTTTGATTTTATTGGGTTATCGTTTGGGTTAATTTATTTAGGGTTTAGGGTTATTAGGGTTTAGGATTTAGGGTTAGTTTAGGGTTTAATGTTTAAGGTTTTAGGATCTAGGGTTTAGGGTTAGGGTTAAGGTTTAGGGTTTAGGGCTTAAGGTTGTAGGTTTACGATTCTAAGTTTAGTGTTTAGGGTTTAAGATTTAGGATTTAGTTTATAAAGTATATGGTTTAGGGTTTTTTTTTAAAATTAAGTAAATGATAGGTTTAGGTTTCTTTAGTTTATTTTAGTTTATTTTATTTTTTATTTAGGTTTATTTTTATTTTTATTTAATTTTGTTTATTTATTTTTATGTTAATTTATTTTATTTTAGGTTTTTTATTTTAGTTTATTTTCTAGGTTTAGGTTTAGGTTTATGTTTCTTTTTTTGTTTAGTTTTATTTTTATTTTATTTTTTTAGGTTTAAGTTTTATTATTTATTATTAGGTTTAAGGTTTAGGTTTTATTTAGGTTTAGGTTTATGTTTTTTGTTTATTTTTTTAGGTTTAGGTTTTAGGGTTTTATTTAAGGTTTATTTTTAGGTTTTATCTTTTAGTTTAGGTTTAGGTATATTTTTTGTTTATTTTATTTTATTTAGTATATGGTTTAGGTTTGGTTTATTTCAAGTTTAGGTTTAGGTTTTATTTATTTTAGTTTAAGTTTAGGTTTAGGTTTATTTTATTTTTTTAGCTTTAGGTTTTTATTTACTTTTATTTTTTATTTTTTTACATTTTGGTTTGATTTTATTTAGGTTTTATTTTTATGTTTATTTTATTTTTTTAGTTTAGTTTAGGTTTTATTTATTTTGATTTAGTTTAGTTTTATTTTTCTTTTATTTTATATTTAAGTTTAATTTTTAATTAAAGTTTTTAGTTTATTATATTTTTATTTTATTTAGGTTAACATTTTTTATTTATTTTATTTTTAGTTTTTATTTTATTTAGGTTTAGGTTTTGGGTTTTAGTGTTCAGGGTTTAGGTTTAGGGTTTAAGTTTAGGGTTTAGGTTTAGGTTTAGGGTTTAGGCTTTAGGGTTTAGGGTTTAATTTAGGGTTAATTTTAGGTTTTAGGTTTAGGGTTAGGTTGTATTTATTTATTTATTTAAATTAGTAAATCATAGGTTTAAGTTTTATTAGTTTATTTTTTTATTTATTTAGTTCATTTTATTTTGATATTTATTTAGGTTTATTTTTATTTCTATTTAGTTTATTTTACTTAATTAGGTTTATTATTTTAGTTTAGGCTTTTTATTTTTCTTTATTATTAAGGTTTAGGTTTAAGTTTAGGTTTATGTTTACTTTCTAGTTTAGTTTATTTTTATTTTATTTTTTAGGTTTAGGTTTTATTTTTTATTTTTAGATTTATGTTTTTATTTTCTTTTCTTAGGTTTTGGTTTTAGGATTTTATTTTAGGTTTATTTTATGTTTTATTTTAGGTTTTATTTTTTTAGTTTAGGTTTAGGTTTAGGTTTAATTGGTTTTAGTTTATTTTAGTTTAGGTTTAGGTCTATTTTATTTTATTTTTTTAGGTTTAAGTTTTTTTTTAATTTAAGGTTTTATTTTATTTTTTTTATTCATTTTAGGTTTTATTTTATGTTTATATTTTAGAATTAGTTTTTATTTAGTTTTATTTTACTTTTGGTTTATTTTAATTTTATTTTCATTTAATTTTATTTTGTTGAAGTTTTTTAAGTTTATTTTATTTTTAGTTTAGGTTTTATTTATTTTATTTTATTTTTTAGTTAGGTTTTATTTTATTTTATTTAGATTTAGGTTTTATTTATTTATTTTAAGTTTTATTTAGTTTAGTTTAGGTTTTAGTTTAGAGATTAGGTTTAGGGTTTAGGTTTATTTGGGGTTTAGGGTTTATTTAGGGTTTAGGGCTTAGGATTTAGGGTTTTAAGGTTTATGCCTTTAGGGTTTAAGGTTTAGGTTTATGATTTAGGGTTTAGTGTTTAGGGTTTAGGATTTTTTAGGGTTTAAGGTTTATGGTTTAGGGTTTAGGTTTTAGGGTTGTAGGTTTAGTATTATAGGTTTAGGCTTTATTGTTTAGGGTTACTTTTAGGGTTTAGGGTTTAGTGTTTAGGGTTTTGGGATTTAGGGTTTGGGTTTTTTAAAAAAAAATTAAGTAATAGTAGGTTTAGGTTTATTTAGTTTTTGGTTTATTTTTATTTATTTAGTTTATTTTATTTATTTTACTTAGGTTTATTTTATTTATTTTGTTAATTTTATTTTAGGTTTATTTATTTTAGTTTAGGTTTTTTATTTTAGTTTATTTTTTTAGTTAGTTTTATTTTTATTTTTATTATTTAGGTTTATAGGGTTTAGGTTTAGGCTTTATGGTTTAAGGTTTAGCATTGAAAGTTTTAAGTTAGGGTTTTAGTTATGGTTTAGCGTTTAGGGTTTAGGTTTAGTGTTTAGGCTTTAGGGTTTTGGGTTTTAGGGTTTAGGTTTAAGGTTTAGGTTTAGGGTTTTAGCTTTGGAGTTTAGCATTTAGGGTTTATAGGTTTAGGTTTTAGGTTTTGATTTAGGGTTTAGGTTTTTTTAGTTTAGGTTTTAGGTATTTTTTTTAAGTTTTAGGGTTTAGTTTAGGGTTTAAGGTTTAGGTTTGGGGTTTAGGGATTTAGGGTTTAGGGTTTTATTAAGTAAACTAGTAGGTTAAAGTTTAGGTTTAGGTTTATGGTTTTAAAATTAATAAACAGGTTTAGGATTTATTATTTATTTTAGTTTATTTTATTTTAATTTTTAGGTTTATTTTATTTTTATTGATTTAGTTTATTTTTTAGTTTAGTTTATTTTAGTTTAGGTTTAGTTTTATTTTTAGATTTTTAGTTTTTGGGTTTTGGGTTTAGGGTTTAGGTTTAGGGTTAGTTTAGGGTTTAGTTTTAGGGTTTATTAGTGTTTAGGGTTAGGGTTTAGGGTTTTAGGTTTAGGGTTTAGGGTTTAGGGTTTAGGTTTAGGGTTTAAGGTTTTTAGGGTTGTAGTTTAGTTTTAGGTTTAGGGTTTAGGGTTTAGGTTTGATTTAGGGTTTTAGGTTTAGGTTTTAGGTTTAGGGTTTAGTGTTTATGGTTTAGTTTGAGGTTGAGTTTAAGTTTAGTGTTTAGGTTTAGTGTTTAGGGTTTTGAAAAAAAAATAAAGTAAGGTTTAGTTTATTTAGTTTATATTTTATTTTATTTATTAGTTTAGTTTATTTTATTTTATTAGGTTTGTTTTATTTTAATTAGTTTAGTTTGTTTATTTTAGTTTAGTTTTTTTTATTTGGTTTATTTTTAGGTTTAGGTTTATTTTTAAGAGTTTTTTATTTTATTTTATTTTTAGGTTTTTTTTAGTTTTAAGTTTTTTTTAGGGTTTAGGGTTTAGTGTTTAGAGTTTTAGGGTTTAGGGTTTTAGGGGTTATGGTTTAGTGTTAGGGTTTAGGGTTTAGGTTCACGATTCAGGTTTTAGTGTAGGGTTTTTTACATTTTTGGGTTTAGGGTTTAGGGTTTAGGGTTTACGATTTAGGATTTAGGATATAGGGTTTAGGTTTTTTTTTTTAATTAAGTAACCTGGTCAGTTTAGGGTTAACTTAGGGTTTAGGGTTTAGGGTTTTAAAATTAAGTAAAGCTATTAGGTTTAAGTTATTTAGATTATTATTTTTATTTTATTTTATTTTATTTTTTTATTTTCTTTAGGTTTATTTTTTATTTTTTATTTAGGTTAGTTTAATTATGTTATGTTTATTTATTTTATTTTATTTTTTGGGTTTAGGTTTTGGTTTAGGGTTATTTTTTAATTGAGTTTTATTTTTATTTTATTTTTTAGGTTTTTAGATTTTTAAGGTTTAGGGTTTAGGGTTTGGATTTAGGGTTAGGGATTAGGGTTTTTAGGATTTAGGGTTTAGGGTTTTTAGGGTTTAGGGTTTAGGGTTGAGGGTTTAAGGTTTAAGGTTTTTAGTTTGGGTTTTAGGGTTTTAAGGTTTAGGGTTTAGGGTTTTTTTTAAATTTAAATCGATAGGTTTAGATTTATTTATTTTTATTTATTTTAGTTTATTTTATTTTCTATGTTTGTTTAGGTTTATTTTTTTATTTTATTTATTTTAGGATTATTTATTTTATTTTAGTTTTTTTTATTTTAGTTTAGTTTTTAGGTTTAGGTTTAGGTTTACATTTTTTAGTTTAGTTTTAATTTTATTTTATTTGTTAGGTTTAGGTTTTATATTTTTTTTTTAGGTTTAGGTTTAGGTTTGTATTTTTTTTTTTTTAGGTTTGATTTAGGTTTTTTTATTTTAGGTTTAATTTTTGGTTTTATTTTTTTATTTAAGTTTAGGTATATTTTTAGTTTATTTTATTTTATTTAGTTTAGGGTTTTGGTTTAGATTTATTTTATTATATTTAATTTAGGTTTAATTCTTTTATTTTAATGTTTATGTTTTATTTATTTATTTTTAGGTTTTATTATCATGTTTATTTTTTAGGTTTATGCTTTTATTTAGTTTTTATTTTATTTTATTTTATGTTTATTTTATTTTTATTTTACATTTAATTTTTTATTTTATTTTTCTTTTTTATTTTTAAGTTTATTTTATTTTTTTAGTTTAGGTTTTTTTTCTTTTAGTTTAGTTTTTAATTTTATTTTATTTTATTTAGGTTTAGGTTTAGTTTTACTTTATATTTTATTTATTTATTTTTATTTATTTTTATTTATTTATTTAGGTTTAAGTTTTAGGTTTTAGGGTTTAGGTTTAGGATTTAGGGTTTAGGTTAGGTTTAGGGTTTAGGTTTGTTATTTAGGTTTAGGGTTTAGTGTTTAGGGTTTAGGGTTTAGGGTTTAGAGTTTAGGGTTTAAGTTTAACAGGTTTAGGGTTAGGTTAGAGTTTAGGTTTAGGCTTTAGCTTTTAGTTTAGAACTTTAAGGTTTAGGTTTAGTTTAGGGTTAGTTAAGTTTAGTATTTAGGGTTTAAGTTTAGAGTTTAGTTTAGGGTTGGGTTAGGGTTTAGGGTTTATAGTTTAGGGTTTAAGGTTGAGGTTTAGGGTTTAGGGTTTAAGGTTTAGGGTTTAGTGTTTAGGGATTAGGGTTTAGGGTTTTTTAGTGTTTAGGGTTTAGGGTTTAGGGTTTGTTAGTGTTTAGGGTTTATTTTGTTTTGTTTATTTTAGCTTTAGGTTATTTATTTATTTTGAGGTTTTATTTTTAGGTTTAATTTTAAGGTTTAGGTTTTTATTTATTTTTAATTTTCTTAAATGTTTTGTGCCACCATCCTTCAAGATCATTGATGGTAGTGGGAACCCATGATAACACATTGCATACTTTAGGGTTTATTGGAACAGGTGGCGTCACACTCCTCTTTCTCCAGTTGTATTGTGTGTTGCATTTGATTATCAGAACTACCTTGATTTGGTGAAGACTTTGTTAAGTTGGAGTACCTCTTCATCAAGAGGTTTGCTGGAGCTCAGTAGAGGGTGACTATAGGCGACCTCATTGTAGAGGAAAAGAAACTCAACGAATCACTTGTTGATTACATTCTTAGCGATGCAACTTGAGCATGAATATGGCTATGCAGATAGCATGTTTGAGATTCTTCTCAAGAATATCCATGGCCCGGTCTCCTTCATGCTTATGGGCTTTACCATCAAAATTTTTTAGAAATTAATCAATGAGGCGGCTAGCCTACAAGAGGAAGCCAAACAGTTTCCCTTTCCCGACCAATCATCTAGGCCCAAGATGCATAATGTGTTTGAGAAGAAGCCAAGGATAGTTGTGTCTATGGACAGAGGGATGTAGCCAGCCATCGTTCAGTATGAGAGACTACGAGCTCAACAACCTCTTTTGCAACCTCCTCTTCCACCATCGGATCATATCGACCACCGGTCACCGACCATTTCCACCACCTCAGCAGCCTACCCAGCAGCGGTATTCATATCTATCTCTAGGTAGTTAATTTCCACCTACTCTTGCCGATAGATTGAATAAGACATTCATTCAAGAGGGAGGTAGTTAGGAAAATATTTAGAATGTTTTAAACAAAACCTGACATTTAGTTACCAGAGCCTAAGGATAGAAGTGGCAAGGCGATGATCCTATTTATACATATGTTAGGCCATGTCTTAGAGGACTATACTTCTTTTAAGGACTAGCTTGAGGACAGCTATAAGTTGGGAGCCATAGTTTACCTTTCTGATCCTTTCCTTTCTATGTAGAATTGAACTATCCTTCTCTGAATCAATTAGGTTCACCTCTTGGAATTGACTTGGAGCCAACTGACTCTAAGGATCCCATAAGAGAGGTTATAGGTATGTTCGATCAGAAGGTAGAACTTTTCATAAGCTCATCATTCCAAGATGTCATTGAAATCAACTTACACAGTGACAAAGTTCTACCTCCTAAGGTAGCACCTCAGGATAAGGGTAAGCAAGTCATTGGTTCTAGTGAGCAGATAGCCCCTCCACAGGATGCTCCACCCATGGATATGCTTATGGAGGACCAAGCCAGAGATGATTACAATGTCCTAGCTCACCTTACAAAGTTTTCAGCTAAGTTAAGCATATATGACACACTTGTTTTATCTAAAGAGATGAAGAAATTTCTAATCAAGACCTTACTTGATATAGAGATATACTTAGCTAAGTTGACTGCTACTAACGAGAAGGCATGCCACTCGAAGGACATCTTAGGAGTTAAATTCAGTGATGAAAACATACTTCTAGGGATGACCGAGTACAATCACCTCTTTACATTATAGTGGATGTTGGCAGATACAGGCTATCAAAATTTTTGGTTGACCAGTGTACCGTCAACATTATGAGTCTAAGAACCCTTACTTGAGGATGATGACATATCCAAACTCTAAAAGAAAGGATGATGATAAGATTCAATGAACAAGGCGAGGGCATTATGTTGTTTATTTTTTGATGTATAAGGTGGGGGGGGGGGTTACTTTTTTTAAGGTGATCAGGTACTACATTGAGGTATGATGTACTATCTCGAAAGATAGAGACATCGCCTTACAATGGACCAAATCATGTAATAAAGACTCCTAAGGCATGATGGGTCTTAATGTACTAGCAATTTTTCCCTACTTTACATGGATGAATAAAGTAGGGTTTATATTAAACCAGTTCTTAAGTTTCCCTACAAGCATCCATAGTTAATTACATCTTAGCAAATAAATTTCTAAGAATACTCTCGATTAAAGTAGACAATTATCATCTCCAAATATTTCAAGGTTAGACTATCAAAAGATTAGTTGTATTTGGCAAATCAATTGGGAAAGTGCAAGGAGAAGACTTATTTTTGGAATCCAAATGAAATAAGTAAGAAATGCTCATGACATTAGGAAGCTTAGTGAGCATTCCAATCTATCCTATGGTTGGGCTTTATAATTTTGAGGTTGAGGAGATTTATATATTTTGAGTTAAAATTTTATTAGATTACTTGGGCTTATAATCCACCAACACAAGGTTGCTGAAATGCTTAAGAGGTGAGGATTTATTCTAATAGCTTAAAGGAAGTAGATATCTTGGATCCTAAATCAAGGGAACTTTAGTATGAGCTAAAGCATGACCTAAATCTAAGCGGAGTGGACATTAGGGTTTATCTACAAGTGAGAATAAATTGTTACTTACGGACATATAATGCTTGGGTGCCCTAACTCCTCTATGATTTTAAAACTAAGTAGTCTAGTTTTATTAATTGCAAGATAGCCATGGTAGTTATTTAATTAGAAAGAGACTAAAGTCCTAAACACACTCGCTATGAGACTAGAGCATGAGTGGTATGAGAATATGACTTAATCTATAGATGCAAAATCTTTTCAAATTTTATTTCATTTTGGACACATCATTTTGACAGAAGCTTTAGGATTTTTTATGCCAAAATGCATGATAAAATAGGTTATAGGTCAAATCAGTTAGAAGAAGGTGTTCTCCACCATAATGGATGCCCTCGTTGGTCAAGCATTCCTTTATGGTGCAAGGATGGAGATCCTTCATGTTCAAGAGAGAGAAAGAATATGCATGCATGATGTGAAACATACAACCATATAAGGGGTTGTTAAATCTTTTAATTATCTTATTTATGTCTTAGGCTTTATAATGAGGTTATGAGTTGTTTAAAATTTAGTTATGAGTGATTGGTTGGGTAAAAAAAATATTTTTATCCTAAGAGCTTAATCGTATCCAATCCACACATTAAAGCATCAATCATTTAAGAAACTATGAAAATCATGCCATCCTATTGCAAAATGTAAACATAACATCAAACAATTATATAAACTATCATAAAAGAATAAAATGATGGCATTATATCGCATAACCCAAGAGAGAAAATATGGTAGTGAAGCTCTACCCTATACAACCTTAGTATGAAAGAATAATTATAATTGTATTAAATTCTATGGGGGTCTTCTTTCTTTGTATCTCCATTTCTAATTTTGGTTCCTTCTTTGATTTGGATGGTGCTTGCTTCAAAGGCATCATAGGGCACTCCAGGACAAAGCCTTCTGGCCACTGCTCATCCTAATGCCAAATAGCACTAATCCTAATTCCTATTATAAAAATTACATTTATGTGGGAAAAGTAAATCTAACTACTCCTACAAAATAAAGGTTAGCTAAATATACATATAATACCAAGCAATTATATTTATAATTTGGACTTAGCACCCTACACATGGGTAACTAAGCCCACCTATCCTAACTTGGATTATGCTTAAGGATTTAAACAACCTGTGAAAAGAGCATTCACATTTATTTTTAAGATCCCTTAAGCATAATCTAATACAGAAAATATGATTAAGCTAATATTGGCCTATCATCCAGTCTACAGAGCATACACCCTAACATCCAATATAAAATAGTACATCATAAAACAAAACACACATCACATCATACACCATCCTAACTTAGAGCTATAGTGGTGACTTAATTCTAATGTGTATATTAAGGCTTGTGTGTTCATCTTGTCAGCATTAGTGTTGTATTTTCTAAGTGTGGAAGGATTCAATTTAACATGAAAGGTTAATTTCACTTGAAGTAGTTTATTTAAGAATTTTAATTTGTGTTTTCTTTTGTTTCATTTGATTACACTTAGCAACTAAGTGTTATAAAGAGAGTAAAAGAGGATTGCCCTCTTTCATCCCTACCTTAAGTCACTTTCTAAAGTATATTAATTTGATTTAGTTCTCTTTAACAAATGGCTTATTAAATGATTTAATAAATCCTAAGTTTAGGTTCACTTTAAATAATCCTATTCAAAATGAAAGGCATCTTAAGATTAATTTAATCAAATTACTACCACATGACATATATTAAATCATTCCTTTCCATCACATGTAACATGCATATGATTTAATCCTAAGTGTATCTATACATGCAATATTTTTTAGCACACTTAAATGATGAATGTATGTGTATGTTTAGAATTTATATTTTATTTTATTAAATTATTTAAACATATTAATTTAAAACTTATATCCAAATTCCTATACAAAAGGATGAAAGAATAAAATTAAATAGGCATGTGGCATTTTAAACTAGGGAAGTGAGGTGATCAAATGACCTCCTTGGAGCTAACTAAAGCTTCGTATTCTGGATGTCTAGACTATATACCCATTTTCATTCAAATATATGTAAATTTGTATATAAACATAGGAAGTAAGCTCCAAAATTATATGGCTAGTTAATTCAACCACTTAGCCAATTATGAATGCATGCAATTTTAATGTAAAATGGGATTTTCATTTACTAATCACATATACATATACATGTACAAAGATATAGGAAAGTATGTGTCATTGTTAAACTAAGGAAGTGAGGTAATCAAATGACCTCCTTGGGGCTAACTAAAGCCTTGTATTTGTGAGATGTCCAAACTACATACTTGCTTTTCTTTGACACACATGGATGTATACATGAATGAGGGAAAGAAAATCTTGCAAAGATTGTATATTTTTTTTGATTGACTCATTTATATATATGATTTAAACCTCTATCCAAATTTTAATGTTGAAATACATAAGAATGAAATCAAATATGCCATTATTAAACCAGAAATGAGGTAATCAAATGACCTCCTTGGGGCTAGCTAAAACCTCATGTTCCTGGATGTCCGAGTACATACCCATTACCATTCAATCTTATATAAATCAACACATTAATAGAGGAAAGGGAACTCAACATTCATACACTTAAGCTATAAGCACATGCATTTCTTATGTATTTATAATAGGCATCATAACACATATTATTATTCATTTATAGGCTTTTAAAAAATACATTTGGATTTAATAGTTATAATATCCATGCATATATTAAATTAAATCAACATATCGAAGCTTTAGTGTTACGTAAAGGAAATCCATATTATTTTACTTGATTTTAAAATGATGGATGCATGAATTTAAATGACATACCAAATTTAACATGATTGGAAAGAGGACAATCAAATATTAGCATGTGATTCATTCAACCAAACTAGTTCTTAAAAAAAATCAAATCAAATAAGATTATTTAAATCAAACCAAAGCTTCTTTATTAATTAAGTTTTGGATTTGATTTGATTTAAAATGGAGAAGAGAAATCATTAACTTGTTATTTTAAACCCATTAGTGAATTAATTTAATTTAAGAAAATGTAATTAACTTGATTTTGTGGGATAATTTAAGATATGTAATTAAATCAAATATTAGCATGTTAATTAAGTTGATTTTTTAGGTTTTATTTTTAGTTTAAGTTAAGGTATTTTTTTGTTTATTTTAATTTATTTAGCTTAAGATTAGGTTTAGGTTTAATTTATTTTAGGTTTAGGTTTAGGTTTTATTTTTTTTAGTTTAGGTTTAAGTTTTTTTTATTTTATTTATTTTAGGTTTAGGTTTTTATTTTATTTTATTTTATTTTTGTTTAGGTTTATGTTTTTTTAATTGTTTTATTTTTAAGTTTTCTTTAGTTTAGGTTTAATTTTTTTAAGTTTTTTTTAGGTTTTTAAGTTTTAGGTTTAGGGTTTAGGTTTGGTTAGTATGTGGTTTGGGTGGTTAGTTTAGGGTTTTTAGTAAGTGAGGTTTAGGATTTAGGTGTTTTAAAAAAAGTAAACCAGGTTTAGGTTGTTTATTTAGTTATTATTTATTTTATTATTTTATTATTTTTTATTATTATTTTATTTATTTATTTATTTTAGGATTTTATTTTTGTTTATTTCTAGGTTTATTTATGTTTATTTTTAGTTTTATTTATTTTATTAGGTTTAGGTTTTATCTTTTATTTAGGGTATTTTTTTTTTAAGGTTTAGTTGTGGCTAGGTTAGGGTTTTTTTATTTTTAAATTAAGCATAGGAAGTTTTAGTTTATTTTTTATTATTATTTTTTATTTTATTTATTTTAGTTTATTTTATTTTAGGTTTATTTTATTTATTTTTTTATCTTTATTTTTTTAGGTCAGTAGGTTTAGGCTGATTTTTTTTTATTTTATTTTATTTTATTTTAGGTTTAGATTTATTTTAGGATTAGGTTTAGGTTTTTATTTTATTTTAGGTTTGGGTTTAGGTTTTATTTTATAGTTTTTTATTTTAGTCAGTTTTATGTTTTTAGTTTATTTAATTTACTTAGTTTAGGTTTTTAGTTTATTAGGTTTAGGTTTAGGTATTTTTAATTTTAGTTTATTTTAGTTTAGGTTTAGGTTTATTATATTTTTTTATTTTATTTTAGGTTTAATGTTTTTTGTTTTATTAGGTTTTCTTTTTATATTTTTTTAGGTAGGTTTTTTTAGTTTTAATTATTTTATTTTATTATTTATTTTATCTTTAGTTTATTTTATCTAGGTTTTAATCTTTATTTTATTTATTTTTTTATCTTATTATTTTATCTTTTGGTTATTTAGTTTTATTTTATCTTTATTTTTTTTATCTAGGTTTATATTTAATTTATCTATAGGGCTCAGGGTTTTGTTTATGGGCTCAGGCCCAGTGGTGGGGCCCAGGTCCAGCCATAGTCATGATCTAGGGCTGGTTAGAGTAGGTCTCCCAGGGCCTAGTGCATTAGGTGCTGGGGTCAGGCCCAGTTCAGATCATTTTAGGTCAGGGCCTTAGGCTCAGCAGGATTCTGGCTCAGAGCCAGCAGTGGCTCAAGGCCTGGCTTTGGCCTAGGGCTCAGGGTGTGTGTGGTAGAGATGGCCTATGGCTCAGGCCAGGCTCTGCCTAGCCTTTATGGCTCTTGTGGCTTGGGGCCCAGGCTCATGGTCAGGTAGGCTCAGGGCTCAGGCTCAGGATCTTTTAAACCTAGCAAACCAGTTTAAGTTTTATTTAGTTTAATTTATTTTATTTTTAATCCACCATCTTTATCTTTATTTATTAATTTAACATTTTAATTCCATTTATTTTGTTTATGTTTTATTCCAAGCTTTATTTTATTTTAATATATCTAGGTCATGTTTATCTTCATCTGTCATCTTTATTTAGGCCTAGGTTTTACTCCAGGTTTGTGAGTAGTGGCCTAGCTCAGATTCAGTCCTGGCTCAGTGGTCAGGCTATATTTAGGCCTAGCCTAGGGCCTAGGTCCCAGGGCCCAGAGCTCAGGGCCCAGGGCCCAGCCCATGGCTCTCAGGGCCTGGGTTCAGGGGCCCAGCCTTGGAGTCAGTATTTTTGGCCCAGCCCAGCCCAGGCCTCAGGCCTGTGGCCCATGGCCTAGTCATGGCCTGGGCTCAGGGCCCAGGCCCAGGGCCTAGATCTTGTGGGTCAGCCTAGGGCCTGGGTAAGATGTGGGGCCTGGTCACTCAGAGGCTGATCAGGATCAGGGCCTTTTATTTTATCTTTAACCTTTTGCCAGAAAAAGTAGGCTATTTATTTTATTTATTTATTATATTATCTTTATTATTTTATTTTATTTATTTTTAAGTATCTATTTAGTTATTTATCTTAGTTTAAGTTAAATTTATATTATTTATTTTATTTATTTTTAAGTTTAGTTTATCTTTAAGGTAGGTTTAGGTTTTTATTTTATTTTAGCTAGTTTAGGTATTATTATTTTAGGTTTTATTTTTAAGTAGTTTAGTGCATTTTATTTATTTTATTTATTTAGTAGGTATTTAGGTAGTTTATTTTAGCCTAGTTTTTATTTATTTTATTTAGTTTAGTTTAGGTTCTTTTATAAATTTTATTTTAGGGTTGGTTTAGTGGTTTATTTTTATTTTATATTATTAGGTTTATTTTAGGTTAAGTTTTATTTTATTTTATTTTATTTTAGGTAGTTTTATTTTATTTAGGTTTTATCTTTTAGTTGTTTAGTTTATTTTATTTATTTAGTTTATTTTTTAGGTTTTGTTCAATTTTAGTTTTATTTTAATTTATTTTATTATATTTATTTTGAGGTTTTATTATTTTATTTTAGGTTTTATTTTTTTTTTTTTAGCTTTTAGGTAGTTTTGGGTAGTGGTAGTGTTTAGGTTTAGGGTTTAGGTTTTGAGTTTAGGTTTGGGTTTTTAGGGTAGGGTTGGGTTTTAGTGTAGGGTTTTAGGTTTGGTTTAGGTTTAGGGTTGAGGTTTTAGGTTTGGTTCAAGTTTTAATTTTAGGATTTTTTGGTTTTTTTTCTATATAATAGAGAATAAATTTAGATTTAATATTTCTTCTTTCAATTTCATCAACCAAGTAACACCAAGTTTTCTAAGACAAGAGATGATAGATAAAAAAAAATGAGCACATAGAGGAAATCAAAACCTTAGATAACTAGAACTATCTCTACTATAAAGACAGCCATCAGATCGCTTTTCTTCAATTTCTCGACATCAACCACCCAACCTCAAGTAGTGATCCACCATCATATCCCCTATTTCTCCTCACCACCACGAACCTCCGCCTCTCGCCTCCATAACCACCACCGCTTCCTCACCATCACCTCATATCCACCAAGACTCCAGATCCCCACCACCACTATGACAACCGCCTGCCTTGCCTCCACCACTAGATCTAGACTGAGCCAAGTTGATGATGATGTTCTGTCAAGGTTCTACCCATTCTTGGGGTTTAGATTAGGTTTAGTTTACTAGGTTTTATGGTTTAGTTTATTATTTAATTTAGTTACTTTACCTTTTTAGGTTTGGGGTTTAGGGAGGTTTAGGGGGTTTAGGATGGTTTAGGGTTTAGGTTTATGCTATTTTAGGTTGTTTAGTTTTTATGGTGTGGTAGGTTTTGTGGTTTAGGGGTTGGGTTTATTTTTAAAAAAAAATTAAATAAATGATAGAGGGTTTATTTAGTATATTTATTTATTTTTATTTATTTTAGTTATATTTTATTTTATTTAGGTTTATTTTTTTATTTATTTTAGTTTAGTTTATTTAGTTTATTTATTTTATAGGTTTTATTTTAATTTATTTTTTTTATGTTTATTTATTTAGTTGAATTTTATTTTTATTTTATTTTTGTGATTAGGTTTTATTTATTTATAGTTTTAGTTTAGGTTTTTTTTATTTTATTTTGGTTTAGGTTTTAAGATTTTATTTTAGGTTTATTTTGAGGTTTTATTTTAGTTTTGGTTTTGGTTTATTTTTTTAATTTATATTTTATTTTAGATTAGTTTTAGGTTTAGGTTTAGGTTTTATGTATTTTAGTTTGTTTATTTTAGTTTAGGTTTGATTTATTTTATTTTATTTTAGGTTTAGGTTTATTTTTTAGTTGGTCTCAGCCTTTATGTTTTATTTATTTTTTTTTTATTTTAGTTTATTTTTTTAGTTTTATTTTTTAGGTTTTAGGTTTTATTTTAGTTTATTTTATTTTATTTTATTTACATTTAGTTTTATTATATTTAGTTTTTATTCTTAGGTTAATTTATTTTTTTTATTTAGTTTATTTATTTTATTTTAATTTATTTTATTTTATTTTATTTTTAGGTTTAGGTTTAAGTTTAGTTTGCTTAAGTTTTATTTTATTTATTATCTTATTTTATAGGTAGTTTGTATTTATTTTATTTTAGGTTTTATTTAGTTTAGGTTTAGGTTTCTGGTTTTAGGATCAGTTTGGGTCCTTAGGTTTAGAGGATTTTAGGGTCTTTGGGTTTGTGGCTCAGGGTTTAGGTCAGGGTTTATGGTTTTAGCTTTAGTTTAGGTTTAGGGTTAGGTTTATGGTCATGGTAGCTTAGGGTTTTGTGGTTTGGGTTAGTTTATGTTTAGAGTTTAGATTTAGGATTTAGGTTAGTTTTGGGTTTAGGTAGTTTTAGGGTTTTGGGAAACAGAAAAAAATTTTATTGCTAGAAAAGGTATAAAGTCCAGAGGGGCAAATCTCTAAGCAAATGCTCAAAGAGCTACAAAAGTCCTAAGGAGATAAGCCAAGCTAATACAATAGATAATGAAAGTATGCTAATAAAAAAGAAACAGATCCACCAAAAATAATCCTTGAAATCAAGACAAACTTCCTTGCTCCTTTGAAACTAGAACAATCAAGGAGCAAAGTTTCCCAACTACGTAGATTTGCAACAAGCTTGTAAAGGGATGAGTATAAATAATGAAATAGTTAATTAAGCATAAAATACAAGAGAAAAGAAGTAAAAAAGATGAAGAAAAGGCTCAAGCAATTATAATCATCTTAAAGACCATATGTAAGCATCCAAACTTCAAGTGAAGGGTTACAATTACATATAGCACTACCAGCCAAAAGAAGGAGTGGGAAACATCAATGCCATCATTGCCAGCATACCTCTTGTAGCACCTTATCTAATGACAATCATCGCACAAACCTGCATAAAACTTCAAATAGTAAATATAACCACAAAACACCCAACAAATGATATATTAAACTCAAGAAAGGATAAGGAGGTAACCCACCAGGAAAGCATTAGACCAGAGGGAGCACCAACAAAGCCACCACCAGGAATTGCTAACACATTTGCTAGGAGCAAACCTCACAATATAGAAAAAAGGACTAAATAGAGACCAAATATAGAAAAAATGACAAATTTAGTTGATAAGGACATTCATGAAATGAACATGCAAAAAACCAGAAATAAGAATATCCATAGGAACAGTAAGACTAACATCAAGAATGTTAGGAAGTAAGGAAACCATCAAAACAGGAAAGGGAAGAAGTTCAACCATAGTCCAATAATGAAAATCCCAATAGGTAGAAACTAGAAAAGAAGAATGGGAAAGTACGTAGCCAATTCCAAACATAGACTCAAATAGATTAGGAATATTATAATAAAGTAAATACTCTTTTGACCAAACCAGCTAGCTAGAGCACCCAATCCAAGCAGCCAACATGACAGTTCACCCTGCAAGCCACCAAGACTGCCAAGGATTCAAATCAATAGACTTAGAGCCATCAGAATGAAAGACAAAGAGTCATACAGCCATAAACATTAAAAAAATCCCATGGAAAGTCCTAGATAGTAGCCACCAATCCAAATCCAAGGACATGAGAATCTAGTTTAAACAACTAGATATATCAGCCAAAATAGAAAAAGTAAGATCCCTTTAGGATCACAAATAATCCAACAACCAGAGACAATCACAAACAAGAACCCTAATAGATTCATCATCACGCAAGTCCAAAAAACATCCAACCAAGAGTTTGCCTTCCAGAACATAAACATAAAGAAAAAATAGAACCTCGATTATCACAGAGGCACAATATTCATAAGATATAACATAGTGTAGGTTTTAAGGTTTAGGGTTTAGGATTTAGGATTTAGGTTAGGGTTAGGTTAGGGTTTAGGTTTAGGTTTAGGATTTAGGTTTTAGTTAGTTTAGGGTTTATGATTTAGTTTTTTTAGGTTTAGGGTTTATATATTTTAGATTTAGGGTTTAGGGTTTAGATTTAGGGTTTAGGTTTAAGTTTAGTATTTAGGGTTTAGGGTTTTAGGGTTTAGGTTTAGGTTTAGGGTTTTTTATTTTAGGTTTAAAATTTTTTTTAGGGTTTAAGGTTGTTTAGTTTGGTTTAGGTTTTATAGTTGGTTTATTTTATTTAGGTTTATGATATAGTTAGGTTTTATTAGGGTTTAAGGTTTAGGTATAGGTTTAGGTTTTAGTTTAGTTTGGGTTTAGATTTAGGGTTTAGATTTAGGGTTTTAGGTTTAGTGTTATTTAGGGTATAGTTTAGATTTTTAGTTTAGCATTTAGGTTTAGGGTTAGGGTTAGGATTAGTTTAGTTTTTTTTAGTTTAGTTTTTTTTAGGGTTTAGTTTTAGGTTAGGTTTAGGTTTAGGGTTTAGGGTTTAGGGTTTAGGTTTAGGATTTTAATTTTAGTGTTTAGGATTATGGTTTAGTTTTTTATTTTAGGTACATGTTTATTTAGATTATTTAGTTTATTTTTATTTATTTAGTATTTTTTATTTTTATTTTATTTAGTTTATTTTTATTTTTTATTTTAATTTAGTTTAGTTTATTTATTTTAGTTTATTATTTTAGTTTATTTTTTTTATTTAGTTTATTTTTTAGGTTTAGGTTTATGTTTATTTAGTTTTATTTTATTTTATTTTTTATTTTAGGTTTTATTTTTTTTATTTTTTAGGTTTAGGTTTAGGTTTTTTTTATTTTATTTTTAGGTTTAGGTTTTAGGTTTTATTTTAGGTTTATTTTTAGGTTTTTTTTTTAGTTTAGGTTTAGGTTTTTTTAGTTTATTTTTTAATTTAGTTTAGGTTTAGGTTTATTTTATTTTATTTATTTTAGGTTTAGTTTTTTTTATTTAGGTTTAGGTTTAAGTTTTATTTATTTATTTTATTTTTAGGTTTTATTTAGTTTAAGTTTAGGTTTTTTGGTTTTTGGGGTTTAGGGTTTAGGGTTTAGGGTATAGGGTTAGTTTATGATTTAGGGTTTAGGGTTGTAAGTTTAGGTTAGTTTTAGGGTTTAGGGTTTAGGGTTTATGGTTTAGGATTTAGGGTTTAGGGTTTAGGTTTTTTTTAAGAAAAAATTAGTATATTTAGGTTTTAGTTTATTTAGTTTATTTTATTTATTTTATTATTTAATTATTATTTGTGTTTAGGTTTTTTTTATTTTTATTTAGTTTGGTTTATTTATTTTTGGTTTATTTATTTTAGTTTATTTTTTTAGGTTTAGGTTTTTGTTTATGTTACTTTTTTAGTTTATTTTTATTTTTATTTTATTTTTCGATTTACGTTTTATTTTAAATTTTTAGGTTTAGGTGTTTTAGGTTTGGGGTTTAGTTTAGGTTAATTTTAGGGTTTAGGGATTAGGTTAGGGTTTTTTTATTTATTTTATTTTTATTTTATTTATTTTTAAATTTATACTCATGGTTTAGGTTTATTTAGTTTATTTTTAATTTATTTTAGTTTATTTTGTTTTTTTATTTTTATTTTGTTTAGTTTATTTATTTTAGGCTTATTAATTTTAGTTTTGGTTTTTTATTTTAATTTATTTTTTAAGTTCAGGTTTAAGTTTATTTTTATGGTTAGTTTTATTGTTATTTTATTTTTTTTAGTTTAGGTTTTATTTTATATTTGTAGGATTAGGTTTAGGTTTTTATTTTATTTTTTTAGGTTTAGGTTTTAGGTTTTTATTTTATGTTTAATTTTAGGTTATAATTTTTAGTTTATGTTAGATTTATTTTTTGTTTATTTTATTATATTTATTTTAGGTTTAGGTTTTATTTATTTAATTTAGTTTATTTTAGTTTAGGTTTATGTTAATTTTATTTTAATTTTTTTTTAGGTTTAGGTTTTTTTAGTTTATAGTTTCATTTTTATTTTTTATTTTTAGGAATATTTTTCGCTTTAGGTTTTTATTTAGTTTTAATTTTATTTTAGGTTTTATTTTTAATTTTGTTTTAGGGATTAGTTTAGGTTTTATGTTTAAATTTAGGTTTAGTTTAGTTTTAGGTTTAGGTTTAGCTAGTTTAGAGTTTAGGATTTAGGGTTTAGGGTTTGGGGTTTAGGATTTAGGGTTTAGGTTTATGTTTTAGGGTTTAGGCTTTAGGGTTTAGGGTTTTGGGTTTAGGGTTTAGGGTTTAGGTTAGTTTAGTGTTTAGGGTTTAGGGTTTTAGGGTTTAGGGTTTAGGGTTTAGGGTTTAGGGTTAGTTTAGGTTTAGGGTTTATGGTTTAGGGTTAGGGTTTTTTATTTTTTAAAGTAAAAAATTGGTAAGTTTAGGTTTATTTAGTTTATTTATTTTATTTTTATATTTTTTTATTTTTTTACTTTAGTTTATTTATTTTATTAAGTTTAGTTTATTTATTTTAGTTTTGGTTTTTTATTTTAGTTTATTTATGGTTTAAGTTAGTTTAGTTTATTTTTTTATTTAGTATTATATTTATTTTATTTTTTTAGGTTTAAGTTTATTTTATTTTTTAGGTTTAGGTATAAGCTTTTATTTTATTTTAGTTATTTAGGTTTTATATTTTAGTTTAAGTTTAAATTTATTTTTAGTTTATTTTATTTAATTTTGTTTAGGTTTAGGTTTAGGTTTAATTTATTTTAGGTTTAGATTTAAGTTTTATTTATTTTAATTTATTTTATTTTAGTTTAGGTTTAGTTTTATTTAATTTTTTTAGGGTTAGGTTTTAGTTAAGGGTTTAGGTTTTATTTTATTTATTTTTTAGGTTTTTTTTTAGTTTTATTTTATTTTATTTTATTTTAGGTTTAGTTTTATTTTATTTGGGTTTATTTATTTTTTAGTTTAGTTTAGGTTTTTATGTATTTTATTTTAGTTTAGTTTTTTTTTTTCTTTTTTGGTTTAGGTTTAGGTTTTAGTTTATGTTTTTATTTTTATTTTATTTTTTATTATATTTTTATTTAGGTTTTTTTATTTATTTTATTTTTAGGTTTTATTTAGTTTAGGTTTAGGTTTTAATTTTAGGGTTTTAGGTTTTAGTTTAGGTTGGTTTAGGGTTTAGGGTTTATGGTTTTAGGATTTAGAGTTTAGGGTTTAGGGTTTAGGGGTTTAGGGTTTTGGGGTTTAGGGTTTAGTGTTTGGGTTTAAGGTTTAGGTTTTAAGTTTAGGGTTTAGGTTTAATTTTATTTTTTATTTTATTTTATTTATTTTGGGTTTAGGTTTATGTTTAGTTTATTTTAGTTTAGGTTTGGTTTATTTATTTTAGTTTAGTTTATTTAAGTTTGGGTTTAGTTTTATTTTATTTTTTATTTTATTTTAGGTTTTTTAGTTTATTTAGGTTTATTTTTTTTAATATTTTAAATTTATTTTTTTAGGTTTAGATTTTTTATTTAGTTTTATTTTATTTTTATTTATTTTATTTTTTATTTTAGGTTTAGTTTTATTTATTTATTTTTTAGTTTAGGGTTTTTATTTATTTTATTTTTTAGTTTAGTTTTATTTTTATTTTATTTTTTAGGTTTAGGTTTAGGTTTAAGTTTTAATTTATGTTTTATTTATTTTATTTTTTTATTATATTTTTTTTGTTTATTTTTTATTTATTTTTTATTTTTTTAGGTTTTATTTATTTATTTAGGTTTAATTTTAGGGTTTATGGATTATTATTTAGTTTTAGGGTTTAGGTTTAGGGTTTAGTTAGGTTAGGTTTGTTTATTTATTTTTTATTATTTAGGTTTATATTTTTTATTTAGTATTTTTTTTAGGATTTAGGTTTTTTATTTTTTTTAGTTTAGGTTTATTATTTTATTTTATTAGTTTAGGTTTTAGGTTTTATTTTAGGTTTATTTTTAGATTTTATTTTTTAGTTTAGGTTTTATTTTTTATATTTATTTTTTTATTTTGGTTTTATTTTTTTAGGTTTAGGTTTTATTTATTTTAGTTTAGTTTATTTTTAGGTTATATTTATTTTATTTTTTTATTTAGGTTTAGGTTTTTTTTTAGTTTATATTAGGTTTTATTTTTATTTATTTAGGTTTAGTTTTTTATGTTATTTTAATTTTTATTTTATTTAGGTTTTTATTTTTAGGTTTATTTTATTTTTTATTTTAGGATTTTATTTATTTTTTTAGTTTTATTTATATTTTTTATATTATTTTATTTTAGGTTAGGTTTAGGTTTTAGTTTATTTTTTTATTTTATTTTATTATTTTATTTTATTTATATTTAGGTTTTATTTATTTATTTTATTTTAGGTTTATTTTAGTTTAGGTTTGGTTTTAGGTTTTTAGTTTAGGTTTAGGGTTTAGGGTTTAGGCTTAAGGTTTAGGTTTAGGTTTTAGGGTTTAGGGTTTAGGGTTTAGGGTATAGGTTTAGGTTTAGTTTAGGTTTAGGTTTAGTGTTTTAGGGTTTATATTTTTAAGTTTAGGGTTTAGGTTTATTTAGGGTTTAAGATTTAGGTGTAGGTTTAGGTTTAGGGTTATTTTTAGGGTCTAAGTTTTAGGATTAGGTTTCTTTATTATTTTTATTATACTATTTTTTTAAAATTAAGTAAACTGGTAGGTTTAGATTTATTTAGTTTATTTTTTATTTATTTTAGTTTATTTTATTTCGATATTTTTATTTAGGTTTATTTTTAATTTTATTTTCATTTAGTTTTTTATTTTATCTTAATTTAGGTTTATTTAATATTTAGTTTAGGATTAGTTTTTATTTTATTTAGGTTTGTTAATTTTTAGTTTAGTTTATGTTATTATTTTGTTATATATTATTTTAGTTTTTTTTTTTTATTTCATTTAGGTTTTTAGGTTTTAGGTTTAGGTTAGGTTTAGGTTTAGTTTGCATTTTTATTTTATTTTATTTTTTTTTATATTATTTTCTTTAGTATTTTTATTTATTTTATTTTTAGTTTTATTTATTTAGGTTTAGGTTTTTTTTAGCTTTTATTTGGTTTAGGGTTTAGGTTAGTTTAGGGTTTATTTAGGGTAGGTTTAGGTTTGGGATTTAGGAGGATTTAGGGTTTAGGGTTTTTTTTAAAATAAAAATAAAAAAACTAGGTTTAGGTTTATTTTATTTGTGGTTTTTTCTTTATTTTTTTTTAGTTTATTTTATTAATTTTAGGTTTATTTTTAGTTTAGGTTTTTATTTTAATTTATTTTTAGGTTTAGGTTTAGGTTTAGGTTTATATTTTAATTTTAATTTAGTTTTATTTTATTTTATTTTTTAGGTCTATTTTATTTTTTTTATTTTTAGGTTAGGTTTAGGATTTCATTTTATTTTTTTAGGTTTAGGTTTTTTGGTTTTTTTATTTTAGGATTATTTTTTTAGGTTATTTTTTTTAGTTTAGGTTTAGGTTTATTTTTAATTTATTTTATTTTATTTAGGTTTTAGGTTAGTTTATTTTAGGTTTAGGTTTAGTTTTTATTTATTTTAGTTTAGCTTATTTTATTTAGGTTTAGGTATTTTATTTTGTTTATTTAGTTTAGGTTTTATTTTTATTCATTTTTTGGTTTATTTTTTAGGTTTTGCTTTTTATTTAGTATTTGTTTTATTTTATTTTAGGTTTATTATATTTTAATTTTAAGTTTAGTTTTTATTTTATTTAGATTTTTATTTTTAGGTTTATTTTAGTTTTTATTTTACTTTAGGTTTTATTTATTTTATTTTATTTTAGTTTATTTTTTTATTTTATTTATTTTTAAGTTTAGGTTTTATTTTAGTTTATTTTATTTTTTAGGTTTAGGTTTTTTTATTTATTTTTTAGGTTTATTTTTTAGGTTTAGGTTTTTTTTTAGTTTTAGGTTTTTGTTTAGGTTTAGGGTTTATATTTGGTTTAGGGTTTAGGTTTAGTTTGGGTATAGTTTAGGGTTTAGGGTTTTAGGTTTATGGTTTAGGGTTTAGGGTTATGTTTAAGTTAGGGTTTTTAAATTTTATTTATTTATTTTATTTGGTTTAGGGTTTAGGTTAGTTTAGGGTTTAGGTTTAGTTTTAGTTTATTTTAGTTTAGTTTAGGTTTAGGTTGTTTAGGGTTTAGGGTTTAGTTTAGGTTTTTTTAGGGTTTAGTGTTTAGGTTTATAGTTTTTTTTAAATTAAGTTTTGGTTTAGGTTTATAGTTTATTTATATTTTTTTTATTTTATTTTTTATTTAGCTTAATTTAGTTATTTTAAGTTTATTTATTTTAGTTTATGTTTTTATTTTAGTTTATTTTTTTAGGTTTTTATAGGTTTATGTTTATTTTAGTTTAGTTTATTTTATTTTATTTTTAGGTTTAAGTTTATGTTTTATTTTTAGTTTAGGTTTAGGTTTTTATTTTATTTTTTTTAGGTTTAGGTTTTAGGTTTTTATTAGGTTTTATTTTTTAGTTTAGGTTTAGGTTTATTTTAGTTTATTTTGTTTTATTTAGTTTAGGTTTAGGTTTATTTAGTTTATTTAGGTTTGGGTTTAGGTTTTATTTATTTTAGTTTAGTTTATTTTAGTTTAGGTTTAGGTTTATTTTATTTTTATTTTAGGTTTAGGTTTTTTAGTTTAGTTTAGGTTTTATTTTTATTTTATTTTATTTTAGGTTTATTTTTGGTTTAGGTTTTTTATTTAGTTTATATTTTTTTTAGTTTATTTTATTTTTATTTTACATTTAGGTTTTATTTATTTTTTTTATTTTTAAGTTCATTTTATTTTTTTAATTTAGTTTTGGTTTTTATTTATTTTATTTAAGTTTAGTTTTTAGTTTTTATTTATTTTATTTTATTTTAGTTTTATTATTTTTTTTATTTTATTTTTTAGCAGGTTTTTTATGTTTAGGTTTAGGTTTATTTTAGTTTAGGTTTTATTTTATTTTATTTTATTTATTTTATTTATAGGTTTATTTATTTATTTTATTTTAGGTTTATTTAGTTTAGGTTAATTTTTTTTGGGTTTTAGGGTTTAGGTTTAGGGTTTAGTTTAGGGTTTAGGGTTTGGGGTTTAGGTTTAGGTTTTTTAGGTTTTAGGTTTTATTAGTTTAGGGTTTGGTTAGGTTTATTTATTTTAGGTTTAGTTTAGGTTTTAGGGTTTAGGCTTAGGTTTAGGTTTAGGGTTTAGGTCTAATTTAGGTTTAGGTTTATTTTATTTAGGGTTTAGATTTATAGTTTAGGGTTTAGGTTTTAGGTTTATAGTTTAGGGTTAGGTTTAGGTTTTATTATTTAGGGTTTTAGGTTTTAGGTTTTAGTTTAGGGTTTAGGGTTTTATTTAGGGTTTAAGTTTGTTTATTTAGGTTTAAATTTTTAGTTTAGGTTTTAGGTTTAGTTTTTTTTAGTTTAGTTTATTTTATTTATTTTTTTTTTTTTATTAGTTTTTATATTTTTAATTAGGTTTATTTTATTTAGCTTAGTTTATTTATTTATTTTTATTTATTTTAGTTTAGGTTTTATTTTAGTTTATTTTTTTAGGTTTAAGTTTAGGTTTATGTTTATTTTTAATTTAGTATTATTTTATTTTTTTTTACTTTTTTAGGTTTAGTAGGTTTTATTTTATTTTTTAGATTTAGGTTTAGGTTTTTTTTATTTAGGTTTTATTTTTTTAGTTTGGGTTTAGCATTATTTCTAGTTTGTATTGATTTATTTAGTTTAAGTTTAGGTTTAGGTTTAGGTTTAGGCTTTCTTTATTTTAGTTTAGTATATTTTAGTTCAGGTTTACATTTATTTTATTTTTATTAGGCTTTATTTTAAGTTTAGGGTCTAGGTTTTTTTATTTTTTAGGTTTAGGTTTTTTATTTAGTTTATATATTTTAGGTTTATTTTATTTTATTTTACATTTAGATTTTATTTATTTAGGTTTTTTTTCTTTTAAGTTATTTTATTTTAGTTTAGTTTTTTATTTATTTTATTAGTTTAGATTTTATTTTATTTTATTTTTTAGGTTTAGATTTTAGTTTAGGTTTTTTTATATTTTTAACTTTATTTAGGTTTAGTTTCTTTATTTATTTTATTTTTTGGTTTTATTTAGTTTAGGTTTAGGTTTTTAGGTTATTTAGGGTTTAGGGTTTAGGTTATTTTAAGTTTAGGGTTTATTTAGTTTATTTATTTTAGGTTTAGGTTTAGGTTTAGGTTTATTTAGGTTTTAGGTTTAGGTTTAGGTTTAAATTTAGGTTTTAGATTTTGGTTTATGATTTAGGGTTTAGTTACTTTAGGGTTTAGGTTTAGATTTAGGTTTAGGATATAGGTTTAGGTTAAGGTTTAGGGTTTAGGTCTAGGTTTATGGTTTAGGGTTTAGGTTTAGGTTTAGGGTTTAGGGTTTATGTTTTTATTTTTATTTTAATAGAGAACAAATTAGTCAACATTTCTTTTTTTTGATTTCATAGTTATTTTTTTTAGTGATTTTTAGATAACTAGTTATTAGACATAATTTAGTTAGTATTATTCTTTTAGTTTCTCTGGTTTTAATTTTTAGTCTTATTTTATTTTTTAATTTAGGTTTAGATAAGTTTTTATTTTGATTTAGTTTGGTTGATAGATGTTATTAGTTATGCCCATTTTAGGTTTATTTATGGTTTAGGTTTAGGTTTTTTTTTATTTTTAGTTTTTTTAGGTTTAGGTTTGGGGTTTAGGGTTTTAGGTTTGGGTTTAGGTTTATTTGTTTAGGTTTAGGGTTTATTTTTTTTTTAGGGTTTAGGGTTTTGGTTTAGGTTTAGGTTTTATTTTAGGGTTTAGGTTTATTTTATTATTTTAGAGTTTAGGGTTTAGTTAGATTTAGGTTTATGGTTTTTTTAAATTAGTAGGTTTATGTTATTTATTTATTTAGTTTATTTAATTTATTTTAATTTATTTTATTTATTTTTTATTTAGGTTTATTTTTATTTTATTTAGTTTAGTTTGTTTATTTTAGATTTATTTATTTTAGTTTAGGTTTATATTTTAGTTTAGGTTTAGGTTTAGGTTTAGGTTTATTTTTTAGTTTAGTTTTATTTTTAATTTTTTAGGTTTAGGTTTTATTTTTACTTTTAGTTTAGGTTTGGGTTAGGTTTAGGTTTTATTTTAGGTTTATTTTTAGGTTTTATTTTTTAGTTTAGGTTTTATTTTTTTTTTATTTATTTATTTTAGGGTTTAGGTTTTTTATTTTAGGTTTAGGTTTGGTTTTATTTAGTTAGTTTATTTTAGTTTAGTTTAGGTTTTGTTTTATTTTTATTATTTTATTTAGGTTTTAGTTTAGGGTTTAGGTTTATTTTTATTTATTTTTTAGGTTTATTTTTTTTATTTTTGGGTTTAGATTTTTTATTTAGTTTTCTTTTATCTTATTTTATTTTTTATTTTATTTTATTTTAGGTTTAGTTTTATTTTATTTAGGTTTTTTATTTTTAGTTTAGTTTAGGTTTTATTTATTTTATTTTAGTTTAGTTTTATTTTTTATTTTATTCATTTTAGGTTTAGGTTTAGGTTAGTTTAGTTTTGGGTTTAGTTTTATTTTATTTTTTTGGTTTAGCCTTTTTTTTGGGTTTTATTTAGTTTAGGTTTAGGGTTTTAGCTTTTTAGGTTTAGGGTTTAGTTTAGGGTTTAGTTTGGGTTTAGTTTAGGGTTTAGGGTTTAGGGTTTATTTTTTGGGTTTAGTTTATTTAGGGTTTTGGGTTTAGGTTTTAGGGTTTAGGATTAGGGTTTAGGTTTAGGGTTTAGGTTTTAGTTTAGTAAGGTTTTAGTTTAGAGTTTGGGTTTTTTTTTTTAAATAAACAAATTTGATTTATTTCTTCTTATTTCATCAACAAAGTAACACCAAGTTTTCTAAGACATATATAGATAAAAATGAGCATACATTGCAAATGAAAAGCCAGATAAAGAACCATCTATTTAGATTTAGATATAATTTATTCTTCAATTTCTCTGGTTTAACCTTTAGTGATCCATAATCATATCTCCAATCTCTCTCTACCACCATGGTTGTAACCTCTATTACTCCGCTTCACCACCATTATCACTTAATTTATCCCCACCACCACTTTGATAACTATCATGCTTCACCTCCACCTAGATTTAGGCGGAGTTTTATGTTCCTTAGGTTCCATTCTTAGGGTTTAGGTTTAGGTTTAGGTTTTATTAGGTTTTAGGGTTTAGGTTTATTTAGTTTATTTAGTTACTTTAGGTTTAGTTTAGTTTGGGGTTTAGGGTTTAGGGTTTAGGTTTAGGTTTAGGTTTTTTAGGGTTTATGTTTTATTTTTTTTAGGGTTTAGGTTTTTAGATTTAGTGTTTAGGTTTAGGTTTAGGTTTTTAGGGTTTTAGGTTAGTTTAGGGTTTTAGAGTTTTTATTTAGATTGTTTTAGGTTTAGTTTAGGGTTTAGTTTTTTTTTATTTTAGGTTTAGGTTTAGGTTTAGGGTTAGGTTTTGGGTTTATTTTAGTTTAGTTTAGGGTTTATTTAGAGTTTAGTTTGGGTTATTTAGGGTTTAGGTTTTATTTTTATTTTTTTTTTATTTTATTTTATTTTTAAATTAAACAAATTGGTAGGTTTATATTTATTTAGTTTATTTTTTATTTATTTAATTTAATTTATTTTTTAATTTATTTTTATTTTGTTTTAATTAGTTTAGTTTATTTATTTTAGTTTAGGTTTTTTATTTTAGTTTATTTTTTAGGATTTAGGTTTAGGTTTATGTATATTTTTTAGTTTAGTTTTTTTTTAGGTTTAGGTTTTATTTTTATTTTTAGGTTTAGGTTTTTATTTATATTTTTTTTTTTAGGTTTTATTATTTTAGGTTTATTTTAGTTTTTTATTTTTTTTTTATTTTTAATTTATTTTAGTTTATTTTATTTATTTTAGTTTAGGTTTATTTATTTTAGTTTAGTTTATTTTAGTTTAGGTTATTTTTATTTTTTATTTTTTATTTTAGGTTTAGGTTTTTTTTTTAGTTTAGGTTTAGGTTTTTTTTTTAGTTTGATTTTAGGTTTATTTATTTTTTAGGTTTAGGTTTTTTTTAGTTTATATTTATTTTATTTTAGGTTTATTTTTTTTTAGGTTTAGTTTTTTTTATTTAGGTTTTTATTTATTTTATTATAGTCAATTTTATTTTATTTAAATTTTTTTTAGGTTTAGGTTTAGGTTTTAGTTTTAATTTATTATATTTGTATTTTATTTATGTTTTGGTATTTTTTTTATTTATTTTATTTTATGTTTTATTTAGTTTAGGTTTAGGTTTTAGGGGTTTAGGTTTTAGAAATTAGGAGAATTTTATTTCCACAAAGAAAAGTACTGTCCTTATAGAGGTAAATCTAAACTAATGCTTAAAAACAATAAGTCTAAAAATAAACCCTAACTATTACAATAATATAAGAAAAAAACAAAAAAAACAAACAAATCAATAGTGATCAATGTCATATGACAACAACATCACTAGGTCCTTTGATGCAAGATCCCACTGATTCTCCAACCAATAAAAGAAATGCATACTAATGAATGGATGAGTACATTTAAGCAAGCATAAAGAGTATGAGCAAGGAAAAGGAGCAAAGTAAAGAAAAGGCTTAGGCTCAGTTACAATCATCTCAAGGAGCAACACTATATGTAAGCATCCAAACTTTTGAATAAGGGTTACAATTACATATAGTACCAAAGAAGATAGAGGAAACATCAAAATCATTGCCTACCCTTTATAGCCCATCATCTAGTCCATCATCCGCAGGTTGCAAACTCCTCCATGTAGTGACATAATAGCCAACCATAAAACCACACAAAATAAAGCCCAATAAGAGAAAATCAACCAACCATCGGGACAATAGCAGTATAGTAGGAACACCACCAAATCCATCACCAAAGAGGAATAGTAACATCAAAGGGAGCAAGCATCATGACCTTAACAACATAAACTAGAAAAACTAAGACTAAAACGAAAAAAATGCAAGAGCTCATGTCCTCCACAAACAAAGAAGGAAGCAAGGTTGTCACCCAAACCGGAAAAGGAAGAAGTAGCGACAGAGAGAGAACCATAGTAGCAGCCATACATGTCACCAATAGAGTAGGAAAGAAAGGCCAAAATAGCCACCCATCCAAACCGACCATAACCTCTCCACCACCACTATAGGAGAAAATCCAAATCAATATAAAGACCAATAGCATCCATCATGCCAAAACCACCCAAGACAACCAGGAAAAGGGTAGAAGCAAAATAACAACATCCACCAAACCCAACCAAAGCGAAAAATTTTGATCAGTGGTGAATAGCCATAAACAAAATGGAGCAAGACGATAAGATCTAAAAGCCATCCATCGGGGAGTAACAAATATAGGAACACCAAAACAAAAAAAGGAGCATATCAATGAGTGCAAACATCATAACCATAGCCAAGTTAGGCACTACACCAAACCAAGTCACCATATCCTAAAGCAAAATACACCACTAAATAGCCATCAACCACCAACCAAAATAACAAAAAAAAAACAAAATAGCTAAAAGAGAGGAAAACCATTACATGAAGAGGAGACCATAACCAAAGAAACAAACCCAAACTAAAACCCCACCAAAACCCAATCCACAAAAAGAAGAAATAGTCAACAATAACCTCCACCTTGACAAATCAATCCAAAATTAGACCACCAACATCCTCTCAATCTACCAAACAAAAGCGGATAAACCAACATAATACCACCCAACCAATAACCCAACCATCCCACGACCAACCAACAAGGCCACCCATGACTAACCACGGTAGAAAAACATTAAGGAAGCAACCAACTTAGAGATATGGCAAATCCCCAAATAGTAGGCAAACCACCACCCAAATGAAGGTCACCAAAACAACCAAACAATAATCATCCAACCCAAACATCCACCGGGAAACCAAAACAACCTAGATAGAAAAATAGGAACCACTAAGTATTATTAACCAGACCAACCCAAAGAAAGAGCTCAAAAACAAAACCAACATAAACTAAAAGTGAAAATAAGAAAATGGCCAACAAAAGGTTTAATAAAGGGGAACCAAAAGTAATGGCTCATCAAAAAACAAAAAAAAACCAAGAAAATTATAATCACGAGATAAGGTAATCCAGTGTTATCCAAGTTGACCAAACCTCTTAAAAGTTTAGGCAAATTTTGATTGTTAAATAAAGTTAAATCAATTAAGTTTGTACCTAAAGTAGTCAAGAAATCAACACAAGCATTACCTTCATAAAGGATATGGAAACTTTTATAACAAAATTGAGAAAGAAGATTTTAGTATGATTAAGAAGATAAAATAAATCAGCATTTCTATTATATTAGAGTTTAGCATGTCAAAAAAAGAACATCAACTTAAATCTAGATGTTGAGGAAACCTTTATTCAAATAAATCTCAATAGCTTTATTGACAGCCATAATCTCAACATAGATAACAGAATAGGCTTTGAGAGGATAGGCAAAAGCACAAATGGTAATACCTTTAGAATTCCTATGAATACCACCACAACCATATTTATTGGAAGCAATAGAACCATCAGTATTCACTTTAATCAAATTTTCTTTAGGTTTGATCCAATGCACAATCCTAGCTCTTTTATAAGAGTCAACATCGGGCAGAACGATACCTATTTTTTTAGCCACAAATTTATAACCTGTTAAATGAATGTTACTAATAAGATTTGCATTAAATAGAGCTTGAATTTTTTCTATGGTTCTAGCTAGGATCCTTTTATGCTCATAGAATACCATGATATTTAGCATCATTTATATCCATCCAAATGAACGGATAAGGGGTAATAGCAACTAGAACTTTGATATGACCTTTCATAATTTTTTGGATAGACTTCAAGAAGTTGATATATGGAAGAGAGCCATGAAAGTAGTTGGTATTAAATAAATCATCTTACCATAACCATAATTTAGAAGCAATAGCACCATTGACAATAACATGATTAACATTTTCAATATGAAAGCAACAATAGCACTTTGAAGGCAAATAAAACCCTTTATTCGAGCAAAAGTCCACAAGAATAAAGTTATTCAAAATCCTCAAGCTAAAACCAAATAAGAAATGGGAATGATATTGTTCCAAAGTTTAATGAAAACATTTGAGGAGTTTTGTTTATCTCTAATAAAATTCCAAACCTCTTTAAGAACAAAATCACCATTGTAAGAAAGCTTAAAGAGAATTTGGTTAGGTTTGTTAGAGAAAAAGATATTTCTAAAGTTATCTAAAGAGAAATAGGGATATAATTCTCAAGTTTATTTTCATTCCAAGTGTTCTTATGCTAGAAAGAGTTAACTTTGATATAGGTAGAGTGGGTAGATAAAAAAGTCAATAGAGCCATTGCCAATCCAATTGTCTTGCCAAAAGAAAGAAGAATGAATACCCCATATATTAAGGGTTAACAACCCATTTAATGGAGCAAAGCCTTTTCCAAACTAGAGTCATGAAATTTATAAGCGAGATAAGAGGGGGTTTACCTTGGAAATAGTTTTTCATCATAAAATTAGCCCAAAGGCTATCATTCTTTCTAAAATTCCACTGGAGCTTACGAGAGAAGGCATTAATAGCTTCATGAATGGGTTTGCAACTAAGGCCACCTTCACCGGGACCACAACATTTATACATGCATTCTTTTAGTAGAATTATTGGATCCCCAAAAAAATTTATTAAGCAGTGATCAGTGCGATAAAG
>JAKCPB010000457.1:0-80980 GCA_021442155.1 Cymbidium sinense | reverse complement strand
TCACTCATGTTTGGCATGAAGGAAATGCTTGTCTTGACTACTTGTGGGTGCTAGATCAGATGGTATCATCTTCTTTGATCAACTCACCTTACCCAAACACTTGTGTGGGCTGGTTAACTTGGACAATTCTGGGTTTCCTTATCTCAGAACTTAATCTAACCTTTTGATGTATACTGTCCATTCATCTTTTAACTGTATGCCTCTTTATTTCATGGCTTTTTGTTCTTTTTTGTGTCTTTTGTGGATGTTTCACATGGATATTACTTTCTATCTTGATCTCTATGCCATGATTTGGTGTTTTAATAGCTTATCCTTTATTTGGAGGCTCTCTGCTTTTGGCATTTACACAGCGATAAAGAGCTTTGTTGAGCTATGTGCATACTAATACCACGCATTGGAATTTTGTTGAGCTATGTGTCAGCTACTATTGGTTTTATAGCACCACTCTTATTTGAGATTTTAATATCAATGTTATCTTCATTCCTAATCCTAGGGGGCTTAATCAGTGCTGGATGGAGGTATTTATTTTGATGGGTTTAGCTAATACCATTAATTTGCAACCTTGTTTCTCAAAGATATTCTTGGAGCATCTTAGTTACCTATGTTGTTTCTATGCATTGTATTAGTGTTCATTATCTTTGGTTGCAATATTTATTTTGATGATTTACTATTAGGTTGTTGGATTTTTGATAATGGTTGGTGGCTTTTGACATCTTTGCTTGTCTCCCTATTAGATCTTGGGCTGTTGATATTCTCTAACTCTAGCTTTGGTGACATTTTCCTTTTATTTATGGGAGTTATCTTTTATTTTATTTTTACGCATGAAGAGGCTTTTGGCCTTTTTTGATATTTATCTTCTTGGCTATTGTCTATCTTGGAATCTGGACCCCATTATTTTCTCTTTGGAAACCATTTTTTACGATTGTGGGGTCCCTTTGGTGGGATCTTGTTGTGGGAGGCTTTCTTCTTTTCTTCCACTGCCAAGGTTGTTTTTTGGCTTTCTTACAGTCTGACCTCCTTACCCCTTATGCTTATTATTGTGAACTTTGATATTACTTCTTGGTTATCTTTTTATGCCTTTTACTTTGCACGGGTGGAATCTCGGCATTCTGTTGTTTCTTTTTACCTTTATTTATTTTTTTTGCGGATGGAGTTTCTTGATTGATTCGGCTATTTTTTTTTGAGATCCTTTTGTGCGGGATGTTTACGAGATTGGGGCTTTGGTCAATCTCTTTTTCTTGCTCTTAATGGAGAATTTGTTTTCTTTGTTTCTCTTGCTCCCTATAGGAATGGATTTTCATGTTTGCCTCTCTTTTTGGTTTTTACTTTGTTTTCCCTCTCATTCTGGGCCTTGCTGCTAGACTATATTTTCTGATCTGGAAAGGTCTTGTTATTCCTTTCAATGCTAGTCATTGGTTTTTTGGGACCTATTTCCAGATTATTGTCTTTGTGACTTATGGATGTTTTTTGATTCTCAATTTTCCAACTGTTTGTGTTATTATCAGCTGGGCTATTTTTGATCACACTTGATGTTGCTCTTTTCATCCTGGTTCTGTTTATCATAGTCAGAATTCTTCTCTTTTATTATGGGATCGATTTTTCCTTGCGTTTGGATTTCCTTAATGGCTTCTCTGTTAGCCTTTCTTGTGGTTGTGGGTTTACTACTAGCGATCAACTTTATCAGAAGGTTTTATTTATTATCCTTTGAACCCTTTTGATACCATTATTGGCTTTTTTTTTTAGGGTCCTTTGTCCATTGTGGTCTTTGTGGTTATTATTCCCTATTTTTTTTCTTTTGACTATTTTTCTTTGTTAACAATTGAGCTTGTTGTCTTCTCTACTTTTATTTTATCCCACTTGGTTATTAACATTGTGTAGATCCAATGATTTTCCATCGATTATTTGGATCTTTACATATGCTTTTGGGTGGACTCTTGGCTTGTTGGTCTTGCCTTGGTTGTTGGTGAGCTGATTAATACTCTACATCTTTGTCTCAGGGGTTTTGGTTTGTTTGTTCAAGTCTCTATTGAAGTTGTTGATTGCTTGGTGGAATTTGCTTTGGTTATTGGTTTATTATATGCATATCATCGAATTCATTGATATATTTTATCTGTGTTTTCTCCATCTTCTTTTTAAACTTGTATCTCTTACCTTTGTTTATCTAGATGGGTGGCTTTATGGCAACTAGCTGGTTTTGTTGTCTTGGTTGTTCTTGTCTTGGATATTTGCTATCTTGGTTTTAGACTCTATGTTGGCTCCATCTTTGTTGGTTGTGGGACTTAGGTCCTATGTTGACAAGTTTTGACATTGTTATTACGATGGTTTTGGTGATTCTTTTGCAGGTTCTACCTTGAGATACTATTTTATATGCTATCTATTTGGTTATTAACTATTGCAATGTCTACTTTCATTGAGAGGTTTTGTGCCAACTTGTCCCTTCTGTCTTGGATGTTGTTGTCTTAACTATTCTTTGTCTTGGCTGGTTTTGGCCTTATTGTTATGTCTTGCTTTTGGATTCTAATGTTGATACTCATTTGAATCCACTTTTGATTTTCTTCTAGTGGGTTCAAATGTTGCATTAACTGTTTTGTTGTTGGGGTTGGCTTTCTGAATACCCGTGCTATTTATGTTTGGGCTGTTGTTCATCTCCTGATTATTGTGATCTACATTATCTACTGTTGTCTTTATTCCCATCTTGGCTCGGTTAGGTTTGCTTGTGCTATGCTCTGTCGATATTTGCGCCTTTTGCTCTTGCTCTCTTGGTTGTTTGTTGATGCTATAATTTTGGTCACGAATCTTTCTGGGCTGTAGCTCACTATGGTGCTATTTTTTGGTAGGTTGGTCTATTTCTTGTGTTGGGCTATCTTGCCTTCCTTTACAATTGCTTTTCCCAATTGATATGGATATTAATAAGGGGTTGTTTCACGGATTCATATATATATATATATATATATTTTTATATATATATATATATATATATATATATATATATATATATATCATTTATATATATCATTATTTGGGATGGTGTTAATTATAGGCTCATTGACTTGATTAAGATTTAAGTTGCCTCCTCTTTATTTTCTTGTGGAGGATTATATCTTGCTTTTCTCTTCTTGGATATGACTTTTCATGAGGTTACGGCAAAGATGTTTCATTCTCATATGTTTATGTATTCTCATGTCGGTGACTATATTGATGATACTTTTCTTGAATGGGACACCTCCTTATCTTTTTTATTTCTCTCTCTATATTAGATATGGTTTTGTTTGTTTAGGTAATAAAGCTCACAAGACTTTCAAGGTTTATTTATCTCCTCGTTTGTTGGCTATGATGGTTGTGATGATCTCACTCCTTTTGGTTTTGTAGCTCTTGTGATGTAACCCTTCTCGAAGTTTGGATGCTCATATTTGCATCGCCCCAACTTGTGTGAGCGAGCCTTCTCTATCACAATTCCTTACTATCATTCTCATGTTGTTTTCATTTATCCTTTTGTCTATTACCTTAGCTTCTAATCTCTTTCTTATTATTACATTTTGCGGTGATTCTCTCTTGTCCTCTTGTGGTTTGCTCCATATTGTCATGCATTCTCTCCGTCCTCAGCATTGGCCTAATCTTCCTTTGGCTTATTATGTTAATCAACTTGTATCTTTTGATTGCTTTAATGTCTTCTTTTGCTTTTGGATGTACTTAGATGATTTACTCCTTAGGTGATTGTAGCTCTTTGAGCGATAGTTGAGTTTATCCCCTTTAAGGACCTTGTAACCCTCTCTTTTGTGGCAATAAAATACCCCATGGGTTTCCCAAAAAAAAAAAAAACCTAAACCCTAAACCTAAACCCTAAAAAAACCAAAAAAACCCTAAACCTAAACCTAAACCATAAAACCTAAACCTAATAAATAATCTAAAACCTAAACCCTAAAACATAAAACCTAAAAACTAAATAAAACCAAAACCCTAAAATAAACATTGATAACATCAATCAATAAATAAATATATAAAAAATTAAATGGGACCTATAAATATGGATAAAACTATGTAAAAACAAAACTGAATAAAAATAAAATGATGGTGGATACCTAAAATAAATAATAAATAAAAATAAAATATAAGCTACTTATGGACCAAATAGACCTAATATCAAAGATAAATACTGCTAAAGTATGTCTAAAGTCTAAACTTGGTGCTACGATAAAATAAAAGAAAAAAATGTTGAATAAACTAAAAATAAAAATAAACCCACAAATAAATGAATAAAAATAAAACCTAATAAACCTAAAAATAAAAAAATAAAAATAATAAATGACTACTAGACCTAAAACTAAACTAAATAAAACTGAGCCTAAACCTAAATATGATAAACTAAAAATAAAAAATAAAAATAAAACCAAAATAAATAAATAAATAAAAATGATAAAATAACTAAAATAAAACCAAAATATAAATAAAATAATAAAAAAAATAAAATAATAAATAAATAAAAAAAAACTAAACCTAAACTAAATAAATAAAACTAAAAAAATAAAAAAAATAAAACCCAAAAATCTAAAAAACTAAAATCTAAATCTAAAAAAGGCCACAAAATGGCCTATACCTGATATCTAAAAATATCTAGGCTATAAATGGGCTTGATAAACCAAACCTACTAAGATAAAGACAAATAAATTTTAAAATAGCTAACATATGACCTAAATAATGATAAAAATATATGATTAAACTAGGCTAATAAAATAAAATAAACTATAAAATAAAATATAAAATAATAAATAGATCTAAACTTTTGGTTTATTAACCTAAAACTGAGCCTAAACCTGGGCCTACCTAATTAAACCCTACTCATACTATCTTACCCTACCATAGCCCTCTAAACCTCTCCACAGGCCTCCCTAAACTAAAAAATAAACCATAAACCCTAAATCTAAAATAAACCCTAAAATAAAACATAAACCTAAATCCTAAAAACCTAAACCTAAAACTAAACCTAAATAAACACTAATCCTAAATCTAAAATGAATAAACTATAAACATCAAACCTACTAAATAAATAAACTGGTGGTTTGGGATCTAAATAACATATAAATTATAATAAAACATAAACTGTGGTGGTAAAATAAATGATATAAACTACTGAATAAAATAAGATAAAAAAATGATCTAAAATAGTAAAATAAAATAACAACTCTGCGTGCTCAATCTATGTCAAATAAAAACTTGAATGAAAATAAAGAGAAATGTTAAAGAAATAAAAGAAAAAACTAAACTGAACTAAATAAATAAAACCCACAAATCCTAAATAAAAATAAAAATGAAAAAAATAAAAATAATAAATAACCTAAAAAAAAGCTAGACCTAAAATAAAAAAATCTAAACCATAATATAAATAAAACCTAAACTAAACTAAACCAAATAAAATAGACTTAAACCCAAAATCTTAAACCCATAAATAAATAAATACTAAACAAATAAAATATAACTAAATAAAAAATGGACTGACTAAACTTAAAAAATATAAAACTAAATAAAAAAAATAAATAAAACCTAACCACTGAGCCTATAAACCAAAACTAAATGAAACCAAAATAAAATACCTAACTATAAACTAAAACAAAATAAAAAAAAACTAAACTAACTGACTAAAATAAAAAATAACTAACCCTAAAATATAATCTAAAATAAACTAAAAAAAATAAAATAAAAAAACTCTAAAGATAAACTAACCTAAAACTAAATAAAAATAAATAAATAAACTAATATAAATAAACTAAACTAAATAAAATATAAATAATATAAAATAATAATACTAAATAAACCTAAACTTGTGGGTTTTTTTAATATAAAAATAACCACCCTATCCCAGATCTAAACCAACCCACCCCACCCTCTTCTACCAACCTATAACCACAACCCTCCATCCCTCCCTCCCTACTAAATCCTAAACTGACTCTAAACCTACCACAAGTAATAAATATTAAAATATATTAAAACCCTAAAACACAATAAACCTAACCTAAACCTAAACCACAGAATGGGCAAAACCTGAAATATGAATATCACCATCAAAGCTTAAAGATACTGAGGTGAAAAAAATATTATCCATGGTACGTGTTCATGGATATGGTAGGTGGTGGACATAAATATAATAAATAAGCCAATTACACTGGTGGTGGTAAATGATAGATGATGGTGGAGGCTACTAAAAATGGTAAATGAATAGAGAAATTGAAACTAATACTATGGGTGTCTTAAGTAGTAGAACCTAGTTATCTATTTTGATTTGCTATGCATACAAATATGTCATCACTTGTGTCTTAAAAACTTGATGTGTTACTTGGTTGATAATAAAAAAAAAAAAAGAATAAATGAATATCTCTATTAAACCAAAACCCTAAACCCTACTAAAAAAACTAAACTAAACCCTAAATAAAATACTCACCATAAACCCTAAATAACCCTACCTAATCATAAAACTAACCCTAATAAACACTGGGCCACCCTACTGGTGCCCTAAGACCCTCCCCAGATCTTGACTAAAAGATCACTGAGCCACAAAAATAAACTACTAAATACCTAAAATAAAATCCTGACCCTGGGCCACTACTAAAATTCTGTAAACTGATGGGCTTAAACCCAAAAAAACTAAACTGAGCCACATAAAACTAGGCCATGACTATAAACCACAAAATAAAATGAGCCCTAAACCTGGGCCTGAAATATAAAATAAAATGACTAACCTGATAAATAATAAAAAAAATAAAAATAAAATAAAACTTGTAAAAAAATGATACTAAACTACTAAATATAATAAAAAAAACTAATAAATAAAACTACTAAATAAAATAAAATAAACTAAAATAAAATACTAAAATAATAAATAAATAAATAACTAAACTATTTGCTTAATTAAAAAATATAAATTCTATCTAAATAATACTCCATACCTAACCTATAAACCTATATAGCCATTAACCCTAAACCTCTAAACCTTACTAAAACCCTAATAACACCTAAACTAAACTAAATAAATCCTGACCCTAAATCCTAAACCCAAAATAAATCTAAACCTAAAGTAACTAAATAAATTAAAAAAATAAACACAAAAACTTAAATCTAATAAAAATAAGAATAAAAAATAAAACATCAATCATATGATCTAATCATGGATAAATAAAAATTATAAGTCTAATTATATGGAGGTGGTGAAAAATAAATAATAAACAATAAATGTTGGTGGTAAAATAAATGATCATGGATCACTTAAGACAACTGGTTCGATGGGTACTAAAAGAGCCCTATGACTGCTTATGGAACTTTATAGTAGAATGTTCTAGTTATCTAGGGTTTTATATTTGCTATAATGCTCATATCTATCACATGTCTTAGAAAACTGAGATTGATGAAATCAAATAATGTTTTGATTTGTTCTCTTAAAATCTACCACTCTAAACTAAAACTTGAACCAAAAACTAACCATAAAAATCCTAAACCACAATAAAATAAAACCTAAAACCCTCCACTAAATACTAGGCCAAAACCCTACACCTAAAACTTAAACCCTGATCTATACTAAATTTACTAATACAAACCTAAATAACTAAAACTCCCTATGACTATCCTGAGCCCTAAAACAAAAAAACTACTATAAATAAATAAATAAAACCTGGGCCTTTTTGTAAAAATACCACTAGCCCTATAAATCTTAAATAAAAAAAATAAACTATCTAAAAAACCTAATAAAAAAAGAAAACTAAAATAAAAAAAATAAAACTTAAAAAAGCAAAATATAAAAATAAAACTAAAAAAATAAAACAAACCTAATAAATAAAAAAAAAACTTAAACTAAAAATAAAATAAACTAAATAAACAAAAATAAAAAAATAAAAAATAAAATAAAATAAAATAAAACAAAATAAATTAAAATAAACTAAGAAAATAAACTAAAATTTAAATAAAACCTATAAATAAAAAACTCTAAACTAAATAAACCTAAATAAACCAAAATAAAATCTTAAATAAACTAACCTAAACCCCAAAAAAAAAAATAAAATAAAAAATCTAAACTAAATAAACCTAAACCAAACTAAACTACCAAAACATAAAACCTAAAATAACCTAAAGAAATTAAAAATAAACCTAACCCAAATAAAAAACCACATGAATAACCTTTAACATCCCAGTGAATCAATAAAATGAAAAATAGCTAGTTATCTAGTGGTGGTGGGAAAATATAATATGGAGGTGGTGTGATAGTGGTGCCTAATAAAGCGATAAGTTAGGTCATGGTGGTGAAAAGATCTAGGATATGATGGTGGATCACACTAAAAGCCATGGTGATGGGAACTAGAAAAAGAATGACTATCAAAATATGGAAATGTGTCTATAGTGGAGATGGTTTTAGTTATCTAGGGTTTTGATTTACTGCTCATATCATGTCATCACTTGTGTCTTAGAAAACTTGGTGTGTTACTTGGTTGATGAAGTAAAAAAGAAGAAATGTTGAATCTGAATTTGTTCTTTGTTAAAACAAATAACCAATACCACTAAACCCTAAACTAAAACTTGAACCCTAAAGCTAAAACCTAAAAACCCTAAAAATAAAAACAAAAAAACCCTAACAATAAACCAAACCCTAAAACTAACTAAATGCTAAACCTAAATAGGCTAACCATATCAACCCTAAACCCAAAATGCCTGAGCCCTACCCTAGGCCCTACTCAAACACCTAAACATTCCCTACCCTAAACCCACTGGTGGGCCACAGGCCTACCTAAATCCTGATCCAAACCTAAACCAACTAACTATGTGCCTAATAAAATATAAAACCAAGATTAAATAAATAAAACCTAAAAATACTGAGGCTAATAATAGACTTTAAAATATATAAAAAAAAATAAAAAATTAAATAATAAAAAACTAATAAAATATAATAAAATAAAATGTAAAAATAAACTATGATAAAACTTATAAAAAACTATAAACCTACTAAAATATACCTAAAATAAAACCTAAAAAAAATAAATATAAAACAGCTAACTAAAATGATAAAATAAAATAAATAAATAAACCTAAAATAAACTAAAATAAATAAAAGACATTAACCTAAAAATAAATAAAACTAAACCAAAATAAAATAAAATAAAACTAAAAATAAATCTAAATAAACTTAAAAATAAAACTAAATCTAAAATAAAAACCTAAAATTAACCTAAAATAAAATAAAACCAAACTAAACCTAAAAAATAAAAAAAATAAAACCTAAAAAAAATCATAAACTAAACCTAAACTAAAATAAAACTAAAATAAAACCTAAACTAAAATAATTAACAAATAAGATAATAAATAAATAAAATAAACTAAATAAAAAATAAAAAAAATAAATAAGCTAAATAAATAAATAAAATAAAAAAACAAAACTTAAGCTAAAATACTAAATCATAAACTAAATAAGGCTCTGAAACCCTAAATGAGAAAATCTAACCACTGAGCTGGCCCTAAAATAGCAACTTAAATGACCCAGGCCTTAACCCTAAAACCACAAAATACTAGGCCCAAACCTGACCACAAATGATCTTTGCCTGTGCTGACCTTAAGCCCTAGCCCTAAAGCCCTAAACTGACCTAATGGCCCTAAACCCAAAAGACTGAGCCCTAGGCCACAAACTGATCTGAAAACCTGATGAGACCTGAGCCTACTAAGGTAATAAACCTAAATAAATAAATAAACCAAAACCTAATTAAAATGATAAAAACAAAACTACCTAGGCCTAAACCTAAAATAAAATAAAATAAAAATAAATAACTAATAAATAAATAAAAAACTAGCTAAAATAAAATAAACCAGATAAAACCTAAATAATAAAATAAAATAAAATAAACTTAAAATAAAATAAAAATAAATAAAATCTGAACCTAAAAATAAAATAAAAATAAACTTAAAATAAATAAAACCTAAAAACTAAAATAAAACTAAACCTAAAAATAAAATAAAAATAAAACAACAAGATAAAATAAACCAAACCTAAATAAAATAAAATAACCTAAACCTAAAACTAAAATAAACTAGCTAAATAACTAAAATAAATAAAATAAACTAAAAAATAAACCAAAATTTAAACTAAAAAAATAAACTAAAATAAAACCTAAAACTAAACCCAAAAATACTAAAAATCTAAAACCTAAACAAAATAACCAAAAAAATAAAATAAAATAAAATAAACCAAAAAATAAAATAAAAAATTAAAATAAAAAAATAAATAAAACTAAACCTAAATAATAAAATAAAATAATAAAATAAAACTAATAAAATAAATAAAAATAAATAAAATAAAACTATAAAAACTAAAAAAAATAACATAAAAAAATAAAATAATAAAATAAAACCCAAAACCCTAAACTAAAAGAAACTAAACCTAAAATAAAAATAAATAAACTGAAAAATTAGATAAACTAAACTAAAATAAAATGAAACCTAAAATAAACTAAATAAACCTAAACCTAAACTAAATAAAATAAAATAAACTAAATACATAAACTAAACTAAAAATAATAACTAAAATAAACCTAATAAAAACCTAAAACCTAAACCTAAACCTAAAATAAAAGTAAAATATAAACCAAAAATAAAATAAAAAATAAAACTAAAATAAACCTAAACATAAACCTAAACCTCAAAATAAAACTAAAAAAACTAAACTAAAATAAAAATAAAAAGCAAAATAAACTATAAATAAAATATACTAAAATAATCTAAAATAAACCTAAACTGCTACAAATAAAATGGAAAAATAAAAAAGTGAAAGAAAAGTTGAAACCCCAACTGAACCCTAATCCCTAAACCCTACCATAAAACCCTAACTAAAATAAACCCTATCCTAAAACCTAGACCTAAACCATTAACTTAAACATAAAACTAAACATAAAAATAAAATTAAAGATTAAAATAAAATAAAATAAAATAAATAAAAACCTAACTAAATTAAAAGAAAAATAAACCTAAAAATAAAAAACCTAAATAAAATAAAAACTAAATATAAAATAAAAATAAAATAAAATAAAACAAAAACTAAAAATAAACCTAAAAATAAATAAAAAAAATAAAACTTAAACTGATAAAAAAAATAACCTAACCTAAAATAAAATAAATAAAATAAATAAAATTAAACTAAAAATAAATAAACTAAATAAATAAATAAACTAAAACTAAAAAATAAATAAAATAAACTAAAATAAACCACAAACTTAAACTAAAAATAAAACCTAAAATAAAAAACTAAACTTAAAAATAAAATAAACCTAAACCTAAAAACACAAACCTAAAATAAAAATAAAATGTAAATCTAAAAATAAATAAATAAAATAAATCAAAAATAAGCATAAACCATAAAACCAAAAAAAAATAAAATAAAACCTAAACTAAAATAAATAAACCTAAAAAAATAAACTAAACCAAATAAAATGAAAGAAACATAAATAAAACTTAAAATAAACTAAATAAACTAATTAAACCTAAATAAAGTTTACTTAATAAAATAAAAAAAAAAATACTTAAAAACTAAAATAAAAAAACCACAAACCTCTAAAACCCTAAACCTAACTAAAACCCTAAACCCTAAAACTCAAACCCTAAACCCTAAAACTAAACTAGGAAAACCTAAAACCCACAAACCCTAAACTACTAAAAACCCTAAACCAGAAACTAAACCTAGAAAAACACTGACCCAAACCCAAACTCCAAAACCCTAAGACTCTAGATCATAAGTAGACCCTAAAAGTGAACTATAAAACATAATAATAACCACAAACCTAAACTAAATAAACTAATAATAAATAAATAAAAAACTTAAACCTATATGATTAAAATAAATAAAATATAAATTTAAACTAAACCTAAATCAAAATGAATAAAATAAAATAAATAAAAAAATAAAATAAATAAAAAAAAAATTAAAATAAATAAACTAAACATAAACCTAAATAAATAAAAAAATTAAAATTAAAATAAATTAAACCTATAAAATAAAGTAAAATAAATAAAACCTAAACCTAAAAATAAAACATAAAATAAAATAAAAAAAACATAAACCTAAACCTTAAATAAAAATATAATAAACAAAATAAAATAAACCTAAATCTAAACTAAAATAAACTAAACTAAAATAAATATAATCTAAACTTAGACTAAAACTAAATAAAATAAAATAAATTAAAAATTAACTTAAACCTAAACTAAAAAATAAAACATAAATATAAACCTAAAATAAAACAAAACTAACCTAAAAAAATTTAAATTAAAACCTAAACTAAACCCAAAATAAAAATAAAAAAACTTAAACATAAAAAAATAAAATAAAAATAAAATCATTTAAAAAATAAAAAAACTTAAAATAAACTAAAATAAAATTAAAATAAAATAAATAAATAAAATAAATAAGCTAAATAAATAAAAATAAAAAAATAAACCAAAATTAAAATAAAAATTAAAATAAACTCAAATAAATAAATAATAAACTAATAAACTTAATAAACCTAAACCTATTGGTTTACTTAATATAAAAAAACCAAAATTTCAAAACACAAGCCACTAAAACTAACCCTACCCTTAATCCTAAAACCTGAATAACCCTGACCCTAAACCCTTAGCCCTAAACCCTAAAACTAAAGACCTAAACCCCAAAACCTAAAACCTAAACCCTAAACCCTAAACCATGACCCCAAACTAAAACCACCAAATAAACCTAAACTAAACCCCAAACCCTCTAAACCATAAACACCCAAATCCTAGAATAAAACCCGGCAAGAACATCACATCAACAAGCTCATACTACATCTAGAGGTGGAGGAGAATATTATCATAGTGGTGATGGGGATCTAGTCTTGGTTGACATGGAGGTGATGGTTAGAGCAGTGGTGGCTATGGAGGCAGCAAGAGCGATAGAGGTTACAACCATGGTTGTGTAGATCATATGATGGAAGATCCCACTAAGTGGTTAGATGGGAACTAGAAAGCGAAGAGCGATTGATCGATCACGCTTATGGCTGTGTCTTTACAATAGAGATGGTTCGACTTATCTAAAGATTTTAATTTGCTCAATGGGTTCTCATTTTTGATCGATGTCATCACATGTTTCTTAGAAAACTTGGGGTGCTACTTAGTTGATGAAATTGAAAAGAAGCAATGTTGAATTTGAATTTGTTCTCTATTAAAAAAAAAACCTTAAACCCTAAATTAAAACTTAAACCCTAAACCTAAAACCTAAATGCTAAACCCAAAACCACAAACCCTAACCTAAAAAAAACCCTAAACCCTAAACCTAAATCTAAAAAAAACCTACCAAAAAATAAATAAAACATAAAAAATAAAATAAATAAAACAAACCTAAACCAAAAAAAATAAAAATAAAATAAAATAAAAACATAAACTAAAACCTAAATATCAACCTAAACTAAAAGATAAAATAAAAAATTAAAACAAAATAAAATAAAATAAATAAAACCTAAACTAAACTATAAAATGAAAACCAAAATAAAATAAAACTAAACCTAAAATAAAAATAAAATAATCCTAAAGAAATAAAATAAAACTAAATAAAACCTAAATAATAAATAAACCTAAAAAAAATAAAACCACAAAATAAATAAATAAACCTACTACTAAAAAAAAACAAAACATATAAAACAAAAATAAAACAAAATAAAAATAACCTAAACTAAACTAAAATAAACTAAACTAAAATAAACTAAACCTAAACCTAAACTAAAATAATAATAAATAAAATAAAATAAACCTGAACCAAAACAAAAATAAAACCTAAAAATAAAAAAATAAAATCTAAAATCTAAATAAAAAATAACCTAAACTAAAAAATTAAAATAAAACATAAACCTAAAAATAAATAAAAAAATAAAACTCAACTAAAATAACTTAAACCTAAAAATAAACTAAAATAAAAAAAACTTAAACAAAATAAATAAACTATCTAAAAAATAAATAAACCAAATAAAATAAAAAAAATAAAACTAAAACCTTAGTTTGTTTAATTTAAAAAATCTTAAACCTAAATCCTAAACCCTAAACATAAAAACTAAACCTACTAAAAATAAAAACTAAACTAAAACCACAAACCTAAAACCCTAAGCTAAACCACAAACCTAAACCCAAAACCCCAAAACCCAAACCTAAAACCCTAAGCTAACCCTAAAACAAATAAACTAAACCATAAACCTAAACTAACCAAACCTAAACCTAAACCCTAAACTGCCCCTAAACTAAACCCTTAAACTAAAGAATGCACAGAACATTGTATTAGAAACATCACCATCAACTAGGCTCACTTTAGATCACTAGGCAATGGAAGGCGTCATCAGATGAAAAAGATGGAGGCGGATGGTGGAGCAGATGGAGGCGGCTCATTGCAATGGTGGTGGGTGATCTGGAGGTGCTACTAGATCTAGAGGTTATGGTTGATATGGAGGTGGTGGTCAGAGTAGTGGTGGTTATGGAGGTGGGAGAAATGAGGTTAGTGGTGGTGTGAAGAGATAGGATATGATGGCGGATCTGATTACTCAGAGGCGGTGGTTGATTGGAACTAGGAAGCGAAGAATGGTCAATTTATTGCTTATGGAGCTATGTCTTTACAATAGAGATGGTTCTAGTTATCTATGGTTTTTATTTGCTCTATGGGTGCTCATTTTTTATCTATGTTGTCTCTTATGTCATAGAAAACTTGGGCTACTACTTAGTTGATGAAATTGGAAAAAAAATGTTGAATCTAAATTTGTTCTCTATTAAAACACCTAAACCCTAAACAAACTTAAACCTAAAACCTAAAACCTATACTTAAACCCTATACCTAAACCCTAAACCTTAAAAAAAAACCCTAAACCTAAACTAAACCTAAACCCCAAACCCTAAAGCTAACCTAAACTAACCCTAAACCCTAAACCTTGAATAAAGATGCCATTAAGAGTAGATCTATAGAATGATCCACTGCTAACATAGTTATGGTAGCTAAAGAAAATATCTTCAAGTGACTTTCCTGTAATTGTTAGAGATTTGAATACCTTAAACCCAAACCCTAAATCATATTATAATACCATTTATTATAGTATAATGTAGCATCATATATTTTAGCATGTAGTGATGTGTTTTTGGATGTTATAAGATGCTTTAAAATGTTTCAGTATATCATGGTATTGTGCCCTACAGTCTATATTAATATAAATTATAAAATTTTTGATTTAATAAAATGGGATGATGTAGCAAAGGTGTGTTATGCACTTGTAGTCTAAAAGTAAGATTTTATGTTCAAAATAAATATTATATGTTGTAGCATAGTATAGCATCATATATCATAATATATTGTTCTGCACATTTTAAATTCATTTAGTATTTTACAATCATGCAGTCGAGCCTACACTAGGATTATTTTTGAAAATGTTGATTTAAACTTTAAAATGGTGGAATTTGGCCAAAATCATAATAGGTAGAGCATGTCAACATAATATATTATTTTAATTTAAAATATGTAAGTGATACAAGTAAAAAATATAGTTTTTTATTATTTAGACTAATTTTATAAGTTTTTTATCTTAAGCAATCCCTTGCGATGTGATATGCAATAAAATATAATATAATATATTATAGTGTATTATAATATAGGATGGCTTAACATAGTGTAGCATCATGCATTATAGCATACTATTATGTATTACTACTTGTTGTTTAGCATATTTTAGTTTGTTATAGTATGATGTAGTAGAGTTTTAGTATAATTCATAAAAATATTGATTTATATTTGAGATGATGGGATTAAATTTAAGGTAAGCTTTAGAACATCATTGGGTGTGCTATGGTGTGTCATTTAATCAAAAGAATGGAATTGCATCCAAAATAAATGTTCATTTTCAACCAAATTTTATAATTTTTTGCTTAAAGTGATTCATTTTAAGTGTAATAAGATAATATATTTATGAAAGCATATTAAAATATAATGTACATAAAATATAACTTCACATATATATTATGTGGTGTGTGTTAGTAAATCTTATAATACATTTTAGTATATTTTACTTTTGTTATAATACATTGGGTCAAAACTCACAAAAATGTTAATTTGAAGGTTGAGATGGAAGAATTTGGCCAAATTCATGGCACACACCAAGAAGAAGCACCAAAATTATGCTATTTTGTACCATTTATAACATAAAAATAACAATTTTACATCAAAAATGAACATTATTCATATTTTGAGAAATTTTGTTATTTGTTTCTTTTAAGTGATTCTAATGAGGTGTAATGTTAGACAATATATTATATTATAGCAAATTATAATATAACATCATATATTATAAAATAATATAGTGTGTTAATTCACACTATAATATGTTTAGCATGATATTGTATAGTTAGTTTGAGCTTGCATCAAATCATAAAATGTTGATTACAATGTTAAGATGATGTTATTTGAACAAATACATTGTTAGGCTTTTGGTTGAAGTATTAAAGGTGTGCATAAGAGAAGAAATAAGATTGGATGAGAATTTCATGTCAATAACAAGGAGGGAGATTAGCTAGGGGATCACACATGGCATAGAAGAAGAAAATCTACTAGGGATAATGTTTGAATTTAATTTGATTATATGATTTGTGGAAAGAAGATTAGGATAATCTATAATCCACAGGGATTAAGATTGAATCAACTTTAATTTGTTTTTTTTGATGTGGAGCATATCTACTAGAGATATGCTTGAGTCTGGGATCAGTATATGAACCTTCCACTAGATAAGCGAGGTTGGCTATCCCAGATTGGGATTTGTGTTTGATTTCATAGATTTGTTTGGGGATGTATCTGGGATAAGAGTTTTTATTTCTTTGATTTAGACTCTATTGGGGAGTTGGTTTAATTTGGTTCCATTGGAGGTTGGTTTTGAATTTGATTTCTTTGATTGACTTGTTATATATGATTTGGGGCTCCTAGGAGAAGGTGTGATTTAACTCCAGGAAAATCAAATTGGGTTTAATTTAATCGAGTTAATGTATGGACCATTGTGAATGGACCCACTTAGAAGGGCTATATCAAACCTTGACCTACCTTGTTTACAAATCCAAAGGGATAGTCTACTTGGTAGAGCTAGCCAACCTAAGGGGTTTCTTTAGTGTATTGTGCTAGGAAGAAGGCATAGACTTACATCTTCCAAAGCAAGGAACAACCACTGGGGTGACTGTTGGATACAAATTGAACGACTAGGCGGCTAAGTGAATGTGGGACTTATGTCAACTCAAAGTAGTCAAGATTAATTTTATCTTAATTTCATGTGATTTGATATGGTTTGTTTGGTTTAGTTTGATTTTAAATTGAGGGATATAGGGGATGTGAGCTAGATCAAATTTGATAGATTTAATTTATGGACCATATGATATTATGGACCCGAGAAGCTCTATAGACTTGTCCCTCTGGTTACAAATCTAAGTGATAGTCAGTAGTGTAGGGTTAGCCAACCTAGGGGTTTTCCTTTTTGTGCAACAACTATGCTAAGAAGAATGCATAGTAGACTTACATCTTCTAAAGAGAACAACTAGGGTGACTATTGGTAGCAAACAAATGAAACTCAACTTAGGGGACTCTTGAGTGAATGGTGCTAGGGACTTATATCAACTCAAGAGTAGTCAAGTGATTTCTATAGGGAGTTTTGCGACCTTTGCCTTTAGGATACACTTGGGAAAATGCATTGTCTAATCCACAAGTGAATATATATTTTGTTTATATATTTACATTGACCACGGTGTGAGGGACCATAGAAGGGCTATGTCGAGCCTTGACTTGTCTTAGATTCTTGGACCAAGGAGAATCGCATCTGATGGATTCTCCAACCCTGAGGTGGTTACTAGGAAAGGGCTGTCTTAGGTAGTGTCTAAATGGGGTCACAAAGGATGTGATCCAAATATAGTGCCCACATGGGAGGTGGTGCTAGGGGCGTTATCCTAATCCCTGGAAAAGAAAGCCTATAGGTGTATGGTGGCCAAAAGGAGAAAGTAGCTTACATCAGAGTGGTGTATCTAAGGTGCGAGAACCAACCTAAGGTGTATCCATCAACATGAGTGGTGTATCCATTAACAGTGAGAACTACCCAACCTAAGGTGCCGTGTGTGTGAATGATCAATGGAAAGAAAGAATATAGGCTTACAACTTTCTAAGTAGAACTGATCATCGTGGTAGTCAATCATCGATGAGACATATGCTATCTATCTTAGAGCGACTACTAAGCGGGAAGCCCTGAGGAAGGACTGGACCCAGACTTGAAGCAGTCAGAGAGAAGGAGCTATTAGGGGACTTATCCTAAACCTCAAAGATACTTGACCCAATTAGTGCACGAAGGCTAATCTAAGAAAAAAGTGTAGCAGACTTGCATCCTCTTAAATGAAACCAACATGAGGTAGCTTACTGGCCATGCAGTAAGGCCTACTAAACTAACAAGGCCCTCATTGGTGTAAAGTTGCCAAGTAAGAAAGTAAAGTGTAGTAGACTTATATCCTCCGAAACAAGAAGACCACTAGAGTGACACAATAGCAAGGTAGTACCTGACTGACTAGCATTCTTGAGTGAGTGCCATTGTGTTATCTCAACTTAGAGTAGCCGAGAAAAATATATGTGTTTGTTTTATATGTTTTATGTTTTGATGAAAAATAGGACATTGCTTGGGTTCCTTACACCTTAAATACATCATGGCGATTCAAATAAGAATACTTTCAACATGGAAGAGATTGAATTCAAAATGGAATTTTCATTGATGATAATTATTTTCAAAATATGATTTATAATATTTCTTTAAGTAGATCCCATTGATTGGAAGCATTGGGTACTCTATGATTAATAAGTTGATAAGATCCTCCTTGGTAGGCCTTTCTATGGAAAAAGGGCCTTCCCAAGTGGGTTCAAACTTGCCTCCCATCTTATATGGACAATTGGTCTCCTTAGAACTAAAATAAGCTCTTCTTGAAAAGCTCTAGGATGGACCAACTTCTTATGAGCTTGAATCATTTTAGCTTTGTACAACTTGAGGTTTTGGCATGCCCATCTCTCCTCCAACCTTTCTTCTAACATAACTTGGCATTGCTTTATTATGATCTTGCTACCCAGCTATCCTTAGTGATGGGAGTTGGACTTCTAATGGTAAATAGTTTCAAACCCATACACTAAGGAGAAAGGAGTAGGCGAGTTGGAGTTCTATATGGTGTGGTAGGCCCACAAGGCTTCAAATAAGCTCATGCCACTATATATTGTGAGTCTTCTTTAGTATTTGATGAGAGTTTTGTTGAAGGCTTTTACTAAGCCATTTTCCCTCGTAGTTGATGGTAGAAAATCTCAATCTATACTATATCTCTAGTCAAAGTTGTTGATTGCTCTTGAATGTAGTACCATTATCGGATATAATTCGAAACTCTTAACTATGATATGGTTTTAAAAAAGAGCACATCTCTATGACCTCTCAGCAAATCATTGCCCATTTGGAAAAGTAGTCGATAACTAATGAATCGATGACCCTTGGAAGAAGGAGGATCAATCGGACCCATATTTACTCCAAAACTCGAATGGCCATGAGGCTAATGTAGGATGTAAAATATTAGGTGGTTACTCTAGGACCACATCGTGTATTTGACATTGGTGGCATCACCTAGCCATATCCATGCAATATTTGATCATCGATGTAGTATCCTAGTCTCTTGATCTTGGCTTTAACTTTGAATTTGGATTGGTTGGCTCCATAATCTTAAATATACCTGTCATGATCTTATGCTTTGTATACATCATAACCACATATGATGAAAACATATAAGAACCATTCATAAGAGCATAGGAAAATGCTCTCTACTTCATCTGATGGGCTTGGGACTTCTCTTAATATAGTTTGCCTTTATTTAGGTAATTAATGAATGATTGCTTCCAATCTAACTCCTCATCCTTCTTGGAAATGGAAACCTCCCTTTTAGAAGAGTACTTTTTGATGAGTTCAATATCAATAAGGGATAAGACTTGTCTATTTTGGACCTTTATTGATATGGACTCTTCCCCAGACATGCCAACTCCTTGGCAAGCTTGGCTAAATCATATTTGACATTCTCTCCTTGAATAATCTTATAAATGATAACCTCTAGGATTTGGGCCAATAACTCCATGGTGTACTTATTGTAGTGATGGAGCTTGAGCTTTATAACCTATAGGACTCAACGATTTGGTTGATAACTAGCTGAGAATCCCTAAAGATGTTGATGTTCTAGATGCTTAAAGTAATGACTAACTCCAAATAAAAAATTAGAGCCTCATATTCAACTTCATTATTAGTGAAATGATTAGATAGATGATATGAGAATCACATCACATCGTAGTCGAGTTAAAGATAACTATTCACTATCACGGAATAGTATGGTCTTCTCTCTTTGAGAGAAAGCACCATCAAAGTACATCTCCCAATGGTGAATGCTAGTATCCCTAAGTTCATGATTTATTCATCGGAGATCATCACTAAGCGAAAGTGGAAGGAAGTGGGTGTGCTAAGAAATATGCTAGTGCTTTCGCATGGAGGTATGAAGGTAATGTCAAACTAGGAGGATCATGGACCATCATGCCAATCAGATAGCATCGATGTCATGAGATAATGTATTTATCAGAGATTAAGTTCACCTTATGAGGAAGCATGTAGTGCTATAGCTTTTGGGATGTAAAGATTAAAGATAGACAATGCTTTTCAATGGGTGGATAATAAGCCTTAGTAGGGATTAGACAATGGTTGAGGTAGTAGATTGAATTTTCCTTCCCTTCATTATTGGCTTGGGCCAATAAAGCACCAAGGAGTCATTAACATAAGTAAAGTATGAGCTTACTAGAGGCTAGAATGACATCATCAGGTAATGCTTGATGTCTTTGAAGGCATGCTCACACTTATCATCCCACTTGAACTTAGCATCCTTTTGACAAGTCTTAATGGTGACATCTTCGATAGGTTGGATATAAAGCATCTTAGATATGCCAACCCTTGGAATGATCGAGTTGAGTTAAATTTTAGGGGTGGCATTTAATATCTTGATCTTCAGATCGATTTTGATTCAAGTGTCGGACAACAAACCCAAGGAATTTTCCTAAAGATACTCTGAATGGACACTTTATGGGGTTAATTTTGAGGTTAAATTATCTAAACTTTTTGAAAACTACTCTCAAGTCAAAGAGATGGTATTCTTTTTCTCTAATTTTGACCATGAGATCATTAACATAGCAATCTACTTGATGATGAATGAGTTTGTCGAAGATTTGAGTCATAGCCCGCTGGTATGTAGCATTTTAAGTGAAAGGCATGACCTTTTAGATATAGATTTGGTTCTAAAAGCGGTGTTTCTTTCATCTTGGGGTCATCTTATTTGGTTATATCAAGATGAGCCATCCATGAAATAGAAGATTGCATAAGATGAGGCAATGTCCACCATCAACTCGAGATTGGTGGAAATTCTTTTTTGGACATGCTTATTTAAATCCTAAAATTATATGTGAATTTGGCCATTCATTTTCTTAACTGGGATGATCTTGGTAGCAAGTATTTTTCTTGATGAAGCTAGCATCGATTAGTTTCTTGACTTTAGAAATGACTTGTTGCTCTATGTCTAATCGCCTGCATTTATGAGCTTGCTTCATAGGGTTAGCAGTAGGCTCTATTACTAGTTTATGGACTACATCAAGAGATAATATAGGCATCTCTTCATAACTCCATTCAAAGTAGTCCTTAAACTAAGTCAATAGCCTAACTAAGTCATTGGTTTCAATTTCATTCAACAAAGAACATATATTCTTAAGTTGATTTCCTTGAGCTCATCAATGGCTGACTTGATCTCTTCTTAACTGGCGGTGCATCTTTGACTTCAAAATCATGATCATTTAAAGTTTCTAAGCATAGCTCCTCATATAGGTTAATGTGATTTGAAAAGAACCTATCGATTCTAAATGATTGGTGATGACTAAGTAGTAATCATCATCATCCCACTAATCTAGTCTCGGTCTTGATTGAGAGTTTTTACATTTGTTATTCCATATCTTTTCAAAGTAGGCTGACCTGTGCTTAGACCATGTATGTGGGATCCTTTCTTTGCTAAGTTATGCACACAAGGTGAGTACTAATCAAAAGGTAACTTTATTCAATCTTTATATGAATCATCTTCAAGTTATACATCAACTTCTTAACTTGAGGATGATGGTCCAAGAAAGAACCTCAGAGTCTTCACACCTGTGGATGACTTAGGCTTCTTTAACTACCAAACCCTTAGCTTTTGAGAGGAAAGTGGGGTTAAAGCTAAAATTCCCAAGCGATGCCTAATTGTTTCACATATAGACTTGGATACACTTATGCTTTGCTTTGGAGCATCTTCATTATTTGGCTCAGTGTCACCTCAAGGGAATCTACTATTGAGAAGAGCTAGTTGGTGTGCTAACCATATAAGACTCATCCTATGAACTAGATTCTAAGTCTATATGGATAGCAAGTGTACTCCTGTAGCTGGGACATATCTTCTATTGGGTGGCCAATAAGGAGGTTTTCCACCCCTGGGATTTCCTCTGAACTAGCCTCTTCCTCTACCTGTTATAGGTCAGGTCATCCTACCCATATGTTTGAATGGAGTAATGAACTATGGGTGGAATCTAATGTCAGGCTCCACTTCCTCCTCCAAGTTTATTTTTGCTCCATTTATTTTCTTTTTCATTTTCTCTTTTCTTTTCTTCTTATTTTTCTCTTTCTTTTTCTTTTTATTTTATTTTATTTTTAAACTTTGGCTAAGTTTGTGGGAATAGACTTGTTGATTTTGAGTAGGGTAGTAAGCCGCATCATCATATATGCCGACCTCGTGAATTATAAATGGATTGAGATCTCCTTTGACACAGTAGACGATCCCACCTCTCACAAACTTCATACACTGATGTAGAGAATGGAACTATATTGTTCTCGTATCCATGATCTTTAACAAAACATTGAAAGATGTATCGAGTCTATAATGTGAAACTTGGCTTGGTCTTCCAATCATCTATCTCCAAGGGACACTATGGAGCCTAAGGCATTGACCTCACTTTTGGAGTGTGGATTCAATCTTCCCATCTTAGACTTAGGAGTCTTCTAGACACTAAGACTTCCCTAGTCATAAGACACTTCTAACAATTAGGTAAACACTTAACCTAAGCCTAAAGACTTAGAAGGGTTAACCATAATATTAGGTTATGCCTTAGGGATTAGGATAATCCACCCACAACCCCAATCCATGTTCACCTTCTCAAACCTCAAGTTCAATTCAAACATCAAATTCAAATCCAAATCCAAACCCAAATTCCAAAATTAAATGATTGAAGCCCATGATCAAATCCAACTTGAAACCCTTCCAAGCCATATGACCTATCCCATGGACTTAGCCAAATCTTAATCCAAATCAATCCAAAATCAATTGATTTTCTCATAATAAATCAATCTACATTCAAATGATCAAAACTAAATCAAACTAAATCAAATTAAATCAAAACCCTTCTAAGCCATATGACCTATCCATGGACTTAGCCAAATCTTAATCCAAATCAAGTCAAACTCAATTGATTTTCTCACAAATCAATCATATGTTCAATCATATTCACAAATTTAAATGAAATATAGATTCAAATCATCAAAACAAAATCAAACCAAATGAAAATCCAAATCTAAGCCACATGACCCAACTCCTTGGTTTTCTCATGAATAAATCATACCTTCAATCATATTCACAAATATAAATGAAATCTACAATCATCAAGCCAAACCAAAATAAACCCAAGTCAAAACTTAACTTTTGACTTGAAATGTTCAAATGAACCAAAACCCATTTTAAACCCAAGCCAATACAATTGAATTTATATATCAATCCTAAATCCATATATAACTCAACTAAATCAAACTCAACCCAAAATCAAGCCAACTAAACAATTGGTCCACTTGAAAGTGGCCAATTTGACCTATTTAAGCCAAGTCTAATCTACCCAAATTGGATTGAACTAAGCCATCAAAACCTCCCATCATGATTGTTGATCACCTAGTTGATCAATTGTCACAAATAGGCTCAAACCAAGTCAACTTGCTCATTTGACCAAGTCAACCCCTTAACCCATATGACCCAAAACTAGCCAAATTTCAACCTGAGCTAAATCCCTTGAAACAAATGATTCTTGCCAAATCAAAATCAATATTTGAATATGACTTGACCTTCAATCGAGTCAAACCAAACCCAATTGGCCCTCTTGACCCAAGTTGACCAAAATTGACCTAAAAGACTAAATTGGGTCAAATCAAAATATAAACCAAATTGATTGAAATGGCTCAAGTTCATTTCCAAATTGATTGTTGAACTTGACCAAGCCATTGGACCCAATTGAACCCAATGACCTACTTATCCCAAATTGACCTAAAGGTTCAAGTTGGCCTAAATCAAAACCAAATCCAAATTAATTGAAACCAAACTACAATCATCTTTAATTGGTCAAAACCCAACCAACAATTTGGCCAATTTGGTCAAATTGGTCAACAACCCATTTGACCCAAATGAATTAAAATGAGCCAAAATCAAATCTAAGCCAAACTAAACCAAACCAATTGAACAAAAACATCCCAAACGATTATATGAACTTGACCCAACCCTTGGATTGACCCAATTTCACCAATTGGTCAACTTGACCCAACCTAATCTAAGTTTACCTAAATGAGTCAAATTGAGCTAAATTTAACCAAATCAACTCCAATTGACTTGAAATTTGGGCTAACCCACTTTTGGCTCATTTCAAATCTACTCAAATCAAATCCAATGCCAAATGATCATTCTTCCCTTGGGTCAAGGGCATCACATGAGACAAATCACTCATGTAAGTGGCTATTTCTATTCTCGTCCATGGTACTCTCCCAATGGTCCACCTATGAACCTAGGACACTGAACGACCCAAGGGTGGTTGGGTGCCATGACCCATGGGAGGTGAAATCACCTCACCCTCCCCATTGAGCATTTGAAACCCATAGGACACCCATGATTCCTCTTTGGAAGCCACCTCCACCTTCAACAAACCAAGCCAACCAACTCACCTCCTCCTACCCAGACTCCTTGAAATGGTGGTGGATGAAGCCAAACCCACTAAACCCAAACCCATGATCAAGATGAAGGGGTATACACCCCTCATTTCACTCAAACACACATAAAAATCATTCCTCAGCCTTCAAGATGAGCTTGAGCCATTCCTAGCTCCCAAGCTCATTCCCTTAATCAAAATATGCCATTCTCACCATCAAAAGGACACTCTCATTTGACCTAACTTCCCCATTTCTCCATCAAACTCAAATTAACTTTGCACCTTCCCTAGGCCTCAGAGAACAAATCATCTCCCAAGCTTCCCAGCGGAGGTGGGACTTCAAAGCTCCAAATTGTCGGTTCATGGCCTTCAAGTGAACATCGATTGATCCAATTCTCAACAAGGCTTCATCTCCACTAGATGAAGCTTCCTCAATTGAGCCAGTCTTGAGCTCCAGAGGTATGCTTCCAAAATGATCCTTAGGAAAAAAATGGGTTGGAGCTTTTGAAGAAAACTTGCATCTCATCTTAACCATTGGATCCCCTCGATTGATGTAGGTGAAGGTGTGGGATCTTTTTAGAGTTGATTCAAGCTTGAGTAAGCTCGGATCAAGTGAGCAATGGCGGATGGACTCCATTCTCCCTCACACACATGATGTTAGATCATGCACCGTCCAGTTAGCATGATTGAAATGATCATTGATTAGATCCTAGATTGATCTTATTTAATCTATTAAGATGGGATTAATCAGCCGTCCGATTGGATGTGAACAAGAAAGCATCCATGCGTCATGTAGGCAATGGATAAGTTTTAAGTAGCAATCCCATGGTGCCATGTAGTGCACGCATGACCAATGGCCCAACGATTAGGCTTTAGTTAGGTTAATTAATGATCATTTTTAACTTCTAAAATTCATAAAAATCATAAATGATTAAATTAATCATAAATGATGCTTTAATAATCATTTTAAGGTATTTTAAAAAATCAAAATCATAGAGAAATAAAAAATTAATTAAATACTCATTTTAAGGTATTTAGTAGAATTAATTTAAATGATCTTAACTAATTTTAATTATGAGATTAATAAATTTATTAATTTAATGGGATGACCTCGCCTCCCATGATTTTCTTGAGATTTATTGCTCATAATTAGAAAATTGACTAATTAAATTACTCTTTTTTAAGTTAATTAATCCCATGAAGTAATAAATTTGTTAATTAAGTTTATTAATCATTGTTCAATAGTAAGTGAACTAAGGAATAGGGTTGGGACCCCTTTCCCTAAGTTCATTTCACCTTTTTTTTAAGGATTTAACTAATTAATTAAATCACTTAGTCAAATTGAAATCATAATCACATGAGACCTTAATTAATTAAATCATGGGTAGATCTTTGGGTGTTTAATAACCTAAAGAGTTTAATGAAATTATGGTTAGTCCACATGTGTGGAAAACCATAAGAGTAATTAATTAAGTCTCTTAATCTAATTAACTATTAATCATGAGCAATTGCATTAGGCCCATTATTTCTAGGATCATTACAAGTTTATTTTCCATGCATATCATGTTGGCTCATAATTATTTAGTTAATTACTTTAAGGTGACATAGGTAAGGAATTAATTCATCTAATTAAGGGTTCAACTTAATTAACCCATAAAACATAACTTAATGACATTTCCTTAAATTAAATCAAATCACTAATGTGGGAATGGGTTTAAAACATAAAGTGATGATTTCTCTTCTCTCTTTAAATCAAATCAAATCCAAAACTTAATTAATAAAGAATTTGGTTTGCTTTAAATAATCTTATTTGATTTGATTGTCCTTAAGAACTAGTTTGGTTGAATGAATCACATGCTTATATATGATTGTCCTCTTTCCAATCATGTTAAATTTGGTATGTTATTTGAATTCATGCATCCACCTTTTCAAAATCAAGTAAAATAAAATAGATTTCTTTATGTAAGCTTGCATGTGTTGATTTAATTTAATATATGTGTGGCTATTATCACTTTAAATCCATATTTATTTTCAAAAGTTTATAAATGAATAATAATATGTGATGATCTAGTTATAAATATATAAGAAATGCATGTGCTTATAGCTTAAGTGTATGAATGTCGAGTTTACTTTCCTCTATTCATGTGTTGGCTTATATAAGATTGAATTGTAATGGGAGTATAGTCTGGACATCCCGAGAACATGTGGCTTTAGCTAGCCCCAAGGAGGTCATTTGATTACTCACTACCCTGGTTTGTTACCTGGTTAATGAAATTGAAAAGAAGAAATGTTGAATCTCAATTTGATCTTTTTTAAAAAGAAAATACCCTAAACCCTAAACTAAAAATCAACACTAAACCTAAAATAAAACCACAAAATTAAACCATAATTAAACCCTAAACAACCTTAAACACTAAAACCCTAAACCCCAAATAAATGACCATAAAACACAAACCCTAAAAGCCTAAAACCATAAAACTAAATAAAACCTAAAATAAAAAAATGTTAAAAAACCTAAACTGAAATAAAATAAAATAAAAATAAAATAAAAATCTAAACTAAAACCTAAACTTAAACTGAAATCTAAAAATAAAATAAAATAAAAAAGAAAAATTAAACTAAACTAAAAAAATAAAATAAACCTTAAAATAAAAAACCTAAATAAAATAAAAACTAAATGTAAAATAAAAATAAAATAAACCTAAAATAAAATAAAATAAAAAGTAAATAAAAACCTAAACCTAGAAAATAAACCTAAAATTAAATAAAAACCCTAAAAAATCTTCCTAAAATATGCTAAATAAAATAAACTAAATTAAAATAAATAACTACCTACCTAAACCCTTCTAAATAAAATAAAATATTTAAATATAAACCTAAACCTACTAAAAACAAAAAATAAAAAACTTATCTATAAATAAAATATACCTCTCCAAAATAAATAATAAAAAATATACTTGATTACCTAAAAATAAATTAAACCAACTAAAATAAATTTCTAAAAATAAATAACTACTAAATAAAATAAAAATACCTAAAAATTAAATTATAAAATAAATACTAATACCTCTATCTAATTAACATTTAAACCAACATAGATCCTAAAACAATTTAAACTACACTAAAACTAACCCTAGCCATATTAACCCTAATCTAAACTGTAACTAGCAACAACTGATCACACTAAAACTAACTATCTAAAAAAATGAGCTAAAAATAAATAAATGAACTAGATCCTCTAAATCTAAATGAGCCCTCAACCTGAGCCTGATAGGCCCTAACTCCACAACTCCCTAAAAACCCCAAACTCTAACCCACTAGCCCTACTAAATTATCAATATCAAACTAACCTAAATCCTACTTTTATACTCTACCATACCAAATTAACCTACCCTAACCATAAACCTATATTACCCTATCTCTTTCTTTTTTTTTTTCTTTTCTTTCCTTTCATTTTTAAACTTGGGCCAGTTCACAGAATAGACTTGTTGATTTTGAGGAGGTGGTAAATCATTCTCATATATGTCAACCACATGAGCGTAAATGGCTTGATTTTTATTGACACAATATAATGCACCTCTCGAACTTCATTTGTAGAGGATGGAACTATGTTCTCATGTATCCATGGTATCCCCAAGCTTGAAAGATGTATGAGTCTAAAATGTGAAACACAGCCGATCTTCCAATCATCTATCTTCAAGGGTAACTATGGAGCCTAAGGCTTATTGACCTTACTTTTGGGGTGCGGATGCAATCTTCCCATCTTAGACTTAGAGTCTTTAGACATTAAGACTTCTTGGTCATGAGACACTTCTAACAATTAGGTAAAAACTTAACCTAAGACTAAGACTTAAAGGGTTAACCATATTAAGTTATGAGTTAAGGATTAAAATAATCCACCTAACAACAAATCCAATCCATGTTCACCTTCTCAAATGAAACATCAATTTTAATTCAAACATCAAATTCAAATCCAAATAAACCCAAAACCAATTGATTGATGCCCTTGATCAAATCAAACTTGAAACTCTTCTAAGCCTATGACCTATCCCTTGGACTTAGCCAAATCTTAATCTAAATCAATCTGAAATAAATTGATTTTCTCATAATCAATTTATATATTTAATCATCTTCCTAAATATAAATCAAATCTACATTCAAATGATCAAAACTAAATCAAACTAAATCAAATTAATTCATAACCCTTCCCAAGCCATATGACCTATCCCATGTTCTTAGCTAAATCTTAATCCAACTCAAGTCAAACATAATTGATTTTCTAACAATTTAATCATATTTTCAATCATCGTCACAAATTTAAATGAAATATACATTTAAATCATCAAAATTAAATCAAACCAAATCAAAATCCAAACCTAAGCCATATGACCTAACTCCATGGACTTAGCCAAATTCCTTCATTCCAAAACCCAAATTCAATTGGTTTTTTCATGAATCAAGCATACCTTCAATCATATTCACAAATATAAATGAATTCTACAATCATCAAGCTAAACCAAAATCAACCAAGTCAAACCCAACTAAACCCTTTTGACAAAATGTTCAAATGAACCAAAATATAAACCCAAAATTGCAATTGAATTTATATATCAATCTGAAATCCATATATAAACTTAATTAAATCAAACTCAACCCAAAATCAAGCCAACTAAACCCAATTGGTCCGCTTGACCCAAAGTGGCCAATTTGACCTATTTGAGCTAGGAATCCTACCCAAATTAGATTGAACCAAGCCCTTCAAAACCTCCTGTCATGATTGTTGATCACACTAGGTTGATCAATTGTCACAAATTGGGTCAAACCAAGTCAACTGCTTAACCCATATTAACCCAAACTAGCCAAGTTGCAATCTAAGCCAAATCCTTTGAAACTAATGATTCATACCAAATCAAAATCATTATTTGAATATGACTTGACCTTCAACTGAGTCAAACCAAACCCAATTGGCCCTCTTGACCCAAGTTGACCCAAATTGACCTAAAAGACTAAATTGGGTCAAATCAAAACATAAACCAAATTGATTGCAACCAATGGCTCAAGTTCATTCCAAATTGATTGTTAAAGTTGACCAAAGCCATGATTAGACCCAATTGAATGCAATCGATCTATTTAGCCCAAATTGACCTGAAGGTTCAAGTTGGCCTAAATCATAACTAAATACAAATTAATTGAAACCAAAGCCTACAATCATCTTCAATTGGTCTTTAACCCAAACTGACACACCTAGCTAATTTGGCCAATTTGGTCAAATTGGTCAACTTAACCAATTTGACCTAAATGAATTCAAATGAGCCAAAATCAAATCTAAGCCAAACTAAACCAAACCAATTGAACCAAAATATCCCAAATGATCATATGAACTTGAAAGGTTTGACAATTTGATTGCTCAACTTGACCAACCTAACCCAATTTAACCTAAATGAGTCAAATTGAGCCAAACCTAATCAAATCAACTCCGACTTGAAATTTGGGCTAACCCACTTTTGGTTCATTTCAAATCTGTTCAAATCAAATCCAATGCCAAATTTGGGATAACCCATTAGAGGCCAAACTCAATCCCACATTATGTTGGTGAATTATAAACCCTAGTAATCAAACTAAATTTTAACTTAAAACATATAAATCTCTTGAACTTCAAAATTATAAAGCCCAATCATAGGATAGGTTGGAATGCTCATTAAGCTTCCTAGCATCATTATGATTTCCTACTTATTTCATTTGGATTCCAAAAATAAGTCTTCTCCTTAAACTTTCCCAATTGATTTTCCAAATACAACCAATCCTTTGATAGTCTAACCTTGAAAAATTTGGAGATGATAATTGCCTACTTTAATCGAGAGTATTCTTAGGATATTTCATTTCCTAAAATGTAATTAACTGTGGAGGCTTATGTCCAAAGGGATCTTAAGATGAGATAGTATATCATACCTCAATGTTCTATCCAATCACCTCAAAAGTACCTCTTACGATTTGCGTGGTGTGCCCTCTTCCAAATCAAAAATAAACACCATAAGGCCCTCTCACCTTGTTCATTGAATCATCTCAACATAATCCTTTCTTTTTGGAGTTTGGAGATGTCGATCCTCAAGTAGGCAAGGGTTCTTAGACTCATAATATTAACTGATAGACCTGGGTCAACCGAAACTTTGGATAGCCTGTATCTTCCAACATTCACTGTAATGTAAATAGACAGTTGTTCTCGGTCATCGCTAAGAACAAGTCTTTATCATTGAATGTAACTAAATAAAAACCTAAACCTAAATAATAAACCTAAAAATAAAACCCAAAAATAAATAAAAAATAAAACCTAAACCCTAAACTAGAAAAAAACCTAAACCTAAAATAAAAATAAAATTAACCTAAACCTACACTAAAATAAAGTAAACTAAAATAAATAAAACCTTAACCTAAACCTAAACCTAAACTAAATAAACTAAAAATAAACCTAAACATAAACTAAAAAGTAAACCTAAAAATAAACCTAAAAAATAGAAAAATAAACCTAAATCTAAACTTAGAAATAAAAAATAAAACCTAAACCTAAAAAATAAAATAAATAATAAAAAAAACTAAACTAAAAAATAAACCTAAACCTAAACTTGAACATAAATGTTAAACTAAAATAAAAAACCTAAACTAAAATAAATAAACTTAAAATAAATAAACTAAACTAAATAAAAATAAAAAATAAACCTAAATCAAAATTAATAAATAAAATAATTAAAAACTAAACTAAATAAACTTAAAACTATGAGTTTACTTAAATTAAAAAAAATTTTAAAATAAAATAAAATAAAATAAAAAAAAAACTAACCTAAACCTCTCTACCCTAAAAATATAACCCTAAACCACAAACAAACCCTGAGCCACAACCATACTTACCCTGACTCCCTACCCTAAAACCACAAACCCTACCCTGGGCCCTACCTAAATCCTGACCTAAACCACAAACCTAATCTAAATAAAACCTAACTATTTAAATAAATAAACTTCCTAAATAAAATAAAAAAAATAAAAAATAACCAACTAAAACCTAAACCTAAACTAAATTAAAATAATAAATTAATAAATTAGCTAAAATAAAATAAATAAAAACTATACTAATAAAATAAACCTGATAAACATATATAATAAAACTAATATATAATACATAACTAAAAACCTAAATAAATATAAACTAAATAAACTACTATAACCTAAACTAAAAATAAATCTAAACCTAAAATAAAAAAAATAATAATAAATAAAATAAACCTAAACCTAAACTAAAATAAATAACCAAAAAAAATAAATAAAACCTAAACCTAAACCTAAATATAATAAACCATAAACTATAAACTAAATAAAAAATAAATAAACTAAAAAATAAACCTTAACCTAAATAAAAATTAAACATAAAATAAACCTAATACCTAAACATAAACCTAAAAGATAAAATAAAACTAAATCTAAACCTAAAAACCTAAAACTAAAAAAAATAAAATAAAATAAAAACTAAAAATAAACTTAAACCTAAAATAAACTAAAAAAACCTAAACTAAAATAAATAATCTAAACTAAAAAAAAAATGAAAAATAAACATAAATAATTATAAAAAATAAAATAAACAAAAATAAATATAAGAAATAAAATAAACTAAAATAAAGAAAAAATAAACTAAATAAACAAAAGAAGAAATGTTGAATATGAGTTTATTCTCTGTTAAAAAAAAACCCTAAACCCTAAACTAAAACTTGAACCACAACCTAAAACACAAACCTTAAACCACAACTCTAAATCCTAAAACCCCAAACCTTAAACCTAAACCTAAAACCTAAACCCTAAACCCTAAACCTAAACCCCAAACCCTAAACCTAAAACCTAATCTAAATCTAAATCATTGTTGCATCTAAAACCTAAACTAAAGCCTAAACCCATTAAACCCCACATCTCTCAGTGATTGAGTTTTTCCCTTCCTCCGATTATGATTTTCTTACAGTTTAGCCAATATCTGATCATTCTCGATCGATTTATTTGATCATTTATCTCTGATTGGCCTCTCATGTGAGTTTTCATTGCTCATTCTATGGCGGAGGAACCGCTTACCGCGCAGCCATGCTTCTCGATCTTGGGCAGGCATCAATTACATGGAATTGTGGATCCAAAACATCGATACTCACTGTTAAGTCCTTTAAGGATGCATTATCTGGAAAGAACCTTTCCCTAATGCTTGGTGAATTTGATCTTGACCTTTCATGTCGCTAGCGATTGTGTTGGATCTGGAAAAAGTTGGCGAAGCCTTATGAATTCACTTTAGTTGGTAAATTTTCCTTATATGACCAACTCTTGATAACATGATCATTTTTCATAGCCTTAAACTTTCAGTGCTTTCACTATGGATTGATTGATCAAGGCATGTTTTAATTGACTCTCTAATGACTTAGATTATTCAAAGTTTTTTACATGTGCTCTTACTTATTTTTATTTGTCAAATGCAACTTCTAAAATGGTCTCCTCTTTTTTGATAAAGAGGAATCCCCAATTCTATATGGTTAGTCTAATATGAGAATACATTATGTTACATCAAGTTCTCTTTTGCGGTTGGGGCTCTCTTGTTGGCCTCTTCAAATTGATCGAGCCACCTATGAGATCACGACCTTCTTGCTCATATTTTGGTTGAAATTGATATCTAAAAGCATCCTAAAGAAGTTTGGATTGGCTCTAAGTTTGGTTATAATCAAAAGTTGAATTTGAGAATTTTCTATTTTTTTGCATACCTTTGTAATATTAATGGCCACAATCATTCTAAATGTTTTATGTTGCATCCATAACTTAAAAAGAAGAATTTGTCTGATCCTAATCCTACTCTATCAAATGATAAAGTCAGTAAATTTACTTATGTGCCTAAGGTCACTCAAAATGGGAATCCTATACACCCTACTCCTTTTGTATCCCTACTTTGTCTAATGGAGAGCAATCTGAGCAAGTTAAAGACACTGCTAAGGAGATTCTTGAGGAGGTAAATGATAGCTTGATTATCAATCCTTCTAACTATAATAATTTTCCTCCTCATGACAATACCTTGATTCAGTCTAACCTACCCCTCTTGGCTAGTGAACCCGAGGAGACTCATATCATCCTTAGTGGTGATTTGAATGGAAATTTGTGGTTGGAAAAAAATCTAAAAACAAATTTTTGAGCTGATCCTTTGATGATGGAACAAAATTTGAAAACTAATTCTGAAACTAATCCAGAAATCTACGCTATTAATGGCTTTAGAACCTCTCCTTCTCCTACTCTTGAGAGTGATATGCATGCTAACCCACTCTCTTAGCTTAATTCTAACATTAAGGAAGAAGAAATTATCATTAGAAATGCTTTGACTGATACAAGTCCTATTCTGATTATCAAAAATCAGTCTCTCTCGGATGGTGATTCTTTGGACAAAGATAGACCTTTTCAAACTGTTTAAAAAAATCATTTAAAGCAAAAATGTTCACTAATAGCTACACTAGAACTACTAGATCTTCCCTAACTTCCCATAAACAAATGTTTCTATTTCCCTTTTCTTCTTGCTATATTATATCTTTAGTTATCTCTTTTCTTTTCTTTTCTTATTTTATTATGATCAACTTACTAATTTGAAATGTTCGAGGAATTGGGACTCTCATTATCCGTAGCCATATTAGAAGTCTCTGTCGTATTCATAACATAGCCTTACTTGTTGTTATTAAACCTTTCATACACTCTTCTAAGATCAACCATGTTATAAGAACACTCAGCTTTCACAACTTCTTTTATAATATTAGCAATAAAATTTGGTATTTTTGTAATAATTTAGTCAATATATTTATCCTTGATGATCTTCAATAATTGGTTAATATCCATCTCATTGGGTGATTTCTGCTCTAGGTTCTTTATTTATGCTTCTTGTAATAGAAGTAGGAACATCCTTTGGGACAATTTAAGAACCTTTGCCTCCTCGGTCAACAAACCCTGGTTGGTAGGGGTGATTTTAACACTATTCTCTCTTCCTCAGAAAGAAGGGGAGGTTGCTCTCCTAACATTCATTCTATGGAAGAATTTTCTAATATGATTCTTGATTGCAATCTTATTGATATTGGCTATTTGGGTTCGGATTCTACTTGGCAAAACTCTAGACTCTAGCAATGGCTAGACAAAATTCTTTTTAGTTCTCTCTAGATCAATCAATGGCCTCATACTTCAGTTGAGCATTTGAGCAGAACTTTATCTGATCATGCTCCTCTTTTGATATCTATCAGAAATCCCTCTAATAGATTAACCTCACCTACCTCTTTCAGATTCCAAAATATGTGGATCAACACATTGATTCTTAAATGTTGTTCTCCATCAATTGGATGGCCCCTTCACCACGATAATTACATTAAAGGCATGATTCCTAAAGCTTAAAGGCTTAAACAAAACCTTAATTGGTGGAACAAGCATCATTTTAAAATCTCTTTGCCAATATCAAAAACATGGAACAATTGGTTTGTTCTCTTGAAAATGTATTTTGATGATTCCACTAAACTTGAGGACTTGAATGAAGCCAAAGATAACTTGGTTAGCTATCAGAATATGGAAGAAACCTATTGGCGGCAAAAGGCTGCTAGCAAAAATATTGCTGATGGCGATAGAAATACCAAATATTTCAATGCTCTTTTCCAAAAAAAGAGAGCATTAAACTCTATTAAAAAAAATTAAAAGAGTTAACGGCAACTGGATCACTAAAAATAATGATATTAAAGATTTCGTCACCCATCATTTTAAAGACATATTGAACAAGAACCTTCCTTTAGAAGCTATCTCCAACTCCCACTTGATTTCCTCAATAATTACTAATGATGAAAATCACTTTCTTAATATGGTTCTTACGAAAGCTAAGATTGGTAGAATTCTTAATAGCATGAACATTGAATTTATTGCTAGTCCTGAAGGCTACACGACTCATATTTTTCAGCATTGTTGGCCTATTATTAAGTTTGATTTAGTCAAAGCTGTCGTTGATTTCTTTAAAGGAAATCCCTTACCTAGATATTTTTCTAGCACTTCCATTATCCTCATTCCTGAAATTAATAATCCTAAATCTTGGGGTGATTTTAGATCTATTAGCCTTTGCACCTTCTTTCATTAACTAATTGTTCAATTAATTGCCAATAGAATTAGTCCTCTGCTTCCTAAAATTATTTCCCTCAATCAAAATAGTTTTGTTAAAGGTAGAGCTATATCTAATAACATTCTTCTTGCCCAAGAGGCGATTCATGATCGGATGCTTCTCGAGGTGGATAACATCCTATTCAAATTGGACATCTCTAAAGCTTTTGACAACCTCTCTTGGAATTTCCTCTTCCAAATTCTTCATTTGTTTGGTTTTTGATAAATTTATGCCTCATTAAAATTATATTAGCAATGTTTGGTTCTCTATTATCACGAATGGTGAGGCCTTAGGTTTTTTTCCCTTCTATGCATGGCTTGAGACAAGGGATCCCTTATCTCCCTCTCTTTTTATTATTGCTATTGAATATCTTTTGAGGAGCCTTCATGACCTTTTCAATAATAATCCAAGCATGTATTTTGAACTCAAGGTGGTTTTCGTCTCTCATCTTAGTTTTGCTGATGATTTTATTATCTTTTGCAATGCCTCTATTCATCACATTAAAAATATTAAGAATTTTTTAAATAAGTTTGGAAATAAAAGTGGTCTCTTTTTTAATGAAGGCAAAAGTTGTTTCATTCGTTCCTCTAAAACTCTAGTAATAAGATCAACCAAATCTTGAGAATCACTAATTTTCAGTAACAACAACTTCCTATTAAATATCTTGGTGCTTCTCTTTTTAAAGGTCAGAAAAGATCACATCTTTTTGATGAGTTAATCTAAAAAATCTCTAATAAAATTTCTATTTGAATTTCATTTACTCTCATTTGGTGGTAGGCTCACTTTGATTAAGAGTACCCTTAACTCCATGCCTTTATATCTTATTCAAACCATTGTGCCGACCAATTCTACCATTAACAGAATTGAGCGCCTCCTTAATAAATTCTTTTGGGGTTCTAATAATTATACTAAAAGAATGCATTGGACCTCTTGGTATAAAAGCTGTGGCACTCTTCTTGAAGATGGGCTTGGGTAATAGCTATCTTTTTTTCTTATAAACTTTGGAGGAATTTTAAGAAGCAAAAATAGTCTTTGGGCTCAATTCATGACTACTAAATACTGCCAGGGTAAGCACCCTCTAATTTTACTTACAAAGTGGGAGATTCTCATGTATGGAAAAGACTTTGTTCCATCAAATGGGAGGCTGAATCCTTAATTTCTTGGGGATTAACTCTGGAACTTCCTTCTTTTGGCAAGATAATTGGACTGGCAGTGGCTCTATTGATGATTTACTTTATACCCACTCTACTATTGCTATTAAAGTGAACTATTTCTGGCAGAATAATAAGTGGAACAATAGTAAGCTTCTTGTATATCTATCTCTCTTTTAGATATGCTTACTACCACCCTATCATCCCTAGCAATCATGATCAATTTTTTAGCTTTCTCAAAATGGTGACTTCAACCTTAAAGATGTTTGGATTCATATTAAAAGCTCATGATTTCTCTAATGTGTTTTTTTTAACTTTGGAATAATACTATTCCTATTTCTTACTCTGTTCTAATTTGGAGAATTTTGAAAAATTTCATCCCAGTTGATTTTTTGATGTGGGGTAAAGGTTTTCACTTACCTTCAAAATTCTACTGCTGCTTTCACATTGAGAATGTCAATCATGTATTTTTTAATGGAGCCATTGCTTCCAAACTTTGGGTTTGGTATGATGAATTTTTTAATATTGACAAATTCAATGGCTCCTTAACTCTTTATCAACTTCTAGAGGTTTATTTTGAAAACACTATTAAAGGCCACACTAAAGTGATAACTGCTATCACTCTTATATGGTTCATATGGATGGACAGAAATGATGCAAAACATCGTGGGATTCCTATGAACCATAAGAGGATAATTGCTAGAATTAAAGATAAAATCTATGCTTTATTTAATGCCAGTTTAATTAACTACAATCAATTTAAAGGTTGTAAATTTGTGGCCAATAAAATGGGTTTTAACACGGACAATGTAAATGATGATAAGCTTATTTATTGGAAAAATCCTCATGATAATATTACTGAAATTAATACTGATGGCTTTATTTCTCAAAATGCTTCTGGCTGTGGTGGTATTTTCAAAAACCTTAATGGTAAAGTTTTATGTGCCTTTGCTTATCCTCTTACTACATGTTCTATTCTCTTTGTGGAGCTAATGGTTGTTAACAAAGCTATTGAGATTTGCCTACAAAAAGGTTGGCTCAATATTTGGATTGAGGTGGATGCCCTGTTGCTGATAGATCTGTTGACTTCCACCAAAGTGGAAATTGATTGTACCTTCTAAAGCATACTAGAGCTCTCTATCTCAACTCTATTTTAAAATCACTCATGTTTGGCTTGATGGTAATGCATGTGCTGATTACCTTGCTAATCTGGGTGCTAGATTAGATGGAATAAAATTCTTTGATCATCTTACACTTCCTAAACATTTGCGTGGATTGGTTAATTTAGATAATACTAGACTTCCTTATCTCTAATTTCATCTATGTTTTGGCTAATTACAACTTATATTACTTTGTTTTATATGATCATCTTTTATTTATCTTTTGTTTATTGTTGTTGCTCCTCTTCATTTCTTGATGCATTTCCCGATAATATTTTACGGTTCTATTGAGCTCTGTAGCATCTACTGGGCTTTTGCTAATTATCCAATCTTTTTTTGGGGTCTTCTATGCTATTTCCCTTGCTAATGCAAATGTGCTTCTGTTTCTAATCTGGATGAAGATGTCTTATTTTCGATCAGAGAGGACTACTTGTCATCAATACTATTTTTTGGGACTTGTATTTTGCTTTTCTTTTCATTGAGACTATTTCTGTCTCTTTTTTCTGTTCTATTCTCAAACTAATTTTTTTTATTCTAGTTACTGTGAGGCTCATGTCTTTGTTGTTGCTTCTTGGTTTGCTATGATTTACGAGCTTCATGGTGGGCCCTTCTTTATTTGTATCTTCCTCTTAAATAGGGTTGTGGCTCTATTTTGCTCACCAACCCTTCCTCAACTTGTAAGGGAAGAATGTTTAATTTTGTTATTACTACTATTTCTTTGCAAGATTGGATTTGCTTCTTGCCTTCCTTTCATCCTGATTTTACTGATGATGTTGGATTAGATGGTCTACTTTTCCTTATCTTGAAGGATTTTAATGATGGTTTTCTTCTGATCCCCATTTTGGGTCTATGTAATACTCTTTTGGATTACCCTCTGTTGAGTGCAATATTTGGTTTGATGTCTTGGTTGTTGGTGGATTATCGGGTTTTATGCAAATCTAGGTTGTTTCTCTATTGATTTTTTTTTGTTATTTCTGGGGTGTACTTATCACATGCGACTTATGGTCTATCTAATCTGCTGCTGCATTCCCATCTTGGTTCTATTATGACTTGTATAGTTCTTATTGTGTTTACGTTATTAACTTGGTGTTTGTTAACATCTGCATTATTTATTCTGAATGGGTATCCTTTTATGGGCTGTATTCCTAGGCTGTATTCGGCACAGAAGTTTCATATGATTTGGGATGGTGTTATTTACATGCTAATTGATATGCTTAGCAGGATTTCAGTTGGCTTTTCAGCCGATTGTCTATTTTTTCTATCTTCTGCCTGGCCTTTTCTATTGTCTACTTGTGGTGGGTTTTCCTGCTGGCTTAATTTTACTCTTGGATCTGTATTAATAAGGTGGATGTGGCCAAGATGGTTCATTTTTATATGGGTAGGGATTCTCATGCTATGGTGACTATAGTAGTGATACTTATCCCCATTCTGCTCTTTACTGTCTCCTTTTCTATAGTGTATATGGATTTATTTAGGTTTGCAGGTACTAAGGCTCATAAGACTTTCAATAAATGGTTGTTATCTTCTCATAGGTTTGTAGGCTATGATGGTTGTGATGATTTCATTCCTTTTTGGTTTGGTAGTAGCTCTTGTGAAGTAACCCTTGAGTTTGGATGCTCATATCGCATCTACCCCAATTTGGTGGTGAGCTTGAGCCTTCTCTCACACACTTCTATATTTTTCTCAATTTATGCTACTTTACCTTCCACTTTTTTTTTGTATTACTCTAATTGTGCTAATTTTTATCTTTCTACATATTTGCGGATGCATTTTCTCTTTCTCTTTGGGTTTGCTCCCTAGTGGCATGCATTCTCTCATCCTGATGAGCTTTGGCCTAGATCTATCCATTGGCTTCTCTATGTTAATCATTTTGTATCTTTTGCTTTCATTTTCTCTTTTATTTTGCTTTTGGATGTACTTAGATAGGGGATTTACTCTCTAGGCTGATTGTAGCTCTTTGAGTAGTAGTTTTGGAGTTTATCCCCTCTTAAGGATCTTGTAACCCTCTTTTTGTACCAATAAAATTCCCCCTATATGGGATTTCAAAAAAATTAAAAAAAACCCTAGATCTTAAACCCTAAACCCTAAACTCTAAACCCTAAACCCCTAAACCTAAAAAGAAAATAAATAAAAAAATCTAAAATAAAATATAATAAAAAATAAAATAAAAAGAAACATAAACTAAAACCTAAACCAAAACTCAGAACTAAAAAGAAAATAAAATAAAAATAAAAATAGGCTAAAATAAAATAAATAAAAACCTAGACTAAACAAAAAAATAAAAAACCTAAATAAAGTATACAATAAACCTAAAATAAAAATGAAATAAACCTAAAATAAAAAAAAATTAAAATTAAATAAAAACTTAAACCTAAATAGTAAACCTAAAAATAAAACCTAAAACTAAATAAATAAATAAACCTAAACTAAAAAAAAACCTAAACCTAAAATAAAATATAATAAACCTAATCCAAAATAAAATAAAAAGTAAAATAAATAAAACCCAAACTAAAAATAAACTAAACCTAAACCTAAACTAAATAAAATAAAATAAACTAAAATAAACCTTAACCAAAACTAAAATTAAACCTAAAATAAAATCCTAAACCCAAATAAAAATAAAATAAAAATCTAACCTAAATTTAAAAATAAAGATTAGAACTTAAACCTAAAAAATAAAATAAAAATAAAACTAAACTAAAGAATAAACCTAAACCTAAACCTAAACCTAAAATATAAACTAAAATGAAAAACATAAACTAAAATAAATAAACCTAAAATAAATAAAGCTAAATAAAAATAAAATAAACCTAAATCAAATAAAATAAATAATTAAACTAAAATAAATAAAAAATAAACTAAATAAACATAAACTACAGTTTACTTAATATAGAAAAGATTAAATGAAAAGAAAAACCTAAAGAAACCATAAAACTAACCCTACTAAACTCTAACCAAACCCTAAAAACCTAAATCCTAAACCTAAACCAAATAAACTCTAAAGCCTAAAACCTAAACATAAACTAAATAAAACCTAAAAAATAAATAAAAATCTAAATATAAATAACATAAAAATAATAATAATAACCAAAACTTTAGCTAACCTAAACTAATCCTAAATCTAAAATAAAATAAAATAAAAAATTAAAACTAAAATAAAATAAATGTAAAAATAAAAAACTTAAATAAAATAAAAACTAAATGTAAATTGAAAATAAAATAAACATAAAAATAAAAAAAATAAAAACTAAAAAAAACCTGAACCTAAAAAAACAAAAATAAAAATAAAATCTAACATTATATAAAAAGTAAAACCTGAACCCTAAGCTAAGAAAAACCAATAGCTAAAATAAACAAAATAAAATAAAACTAAACTAAAATAAATTAAACTGGAACCTAAAATAAACTAAACCTAAACCCTAAACTAAATAAAAATAAACTAAAATAAACCTAAACCTAAACTAAAAAATAAACAAAATCTAAACCTAAAAAAAATAAAATAAAACCTAAACCTAAACGTAAAATAAAAATAAAACTAAACCTAAAAAAAACTAAACTAAAATAAAAGTAAATAAACCTAAACCAAAATAAATTAAAATAAAAACATAAACTAAAATAAAATAAACTTAAAATAAATATAAGACTACATAAAAAATTAAACCAAAATAAAATGAAAATGAACAAACTAAAATAAATAAAAATAGACTAAATAAACCTAAACTGAGTTTATTTAATTGTTTTAAAAAAAACAACATACCCTAAATCCTAAACCCTAAACCCTAAACCTACAACCCTAAACCAGAAACACTAAACCCTAAACCCTAAAATACCATAAACATTAACACATAAACCTTAACTCTAAACCCTAAATCCTAAACCCCATAATCATAAACCCTAAAACACTAAAAACTAATCCTGTCTGAAACCCTAACCACACTACCTGGACCTCTCACCCTAAATCCTGGGCCCAAACTAGGCCCTCCCTGAGCCCTAAACCCTGACTAACCCTCCCACTAAACTGATCACAGGCCCTAAAGCCTGCTAAATCCCACTAAACCTAACTTTAAAACCTGACACTACCTAAACTAAATACATAAAAATAAAATAAATAAAAAACCTAACATAAAACCTAAAGACCTGGCTAAACCTAAACTAGCTAAATAAAATAAATAAAATAAATTAGAAACCTAAACTAAATTAAAATTAAATAAACGTGACATAAAACCTAAATAAATTAAATACTACATAAATTAAAAATAAAATAAACTAAAATAAAATAAAATAAAAATTAAACCTAAAAATAAAAAAATAAATAAAAAATAAATTAAAACCTAAACATAAAATAAACCTAAACTAAACTAAAATAAATTAAACTACCCAACCAAATAAACAAACCTAAACCCTAAACTAAATAAAATAAATTAAACTAAAAATAAACCTAAACTAAATTAAAAAATAAAACATAAAATAAAACTTAAATCCTAAACCGAAAAAAATAAAATAAAAACCTAAACCTAAACTTAAAAATAAAAAATTAAACCCTAAACCTAAATAAAATAAAATAAACTGAACTAAAAAAAAAAAACTTAAACCTAAAAAAAAAAATAAAAAATAAAACCCTAAATTAAAATAAATAAACTTAAAAAATAATTGAACAAGATTAAATAAAACTAAAAATAAACCTAAATAAAACTAAAATTAAAATAAACTAAAATAAATAAAACTAAATAAACCTAAGCCTACGTTTTTCTAAAAAAATAAACAAATCCTAAACCTAAACCTTGACAACTTAAACCACTCAACCCTAAACCCGAAACCCTAAACCCTAAACCATAACCCTAAACCTAAACTCTAAAAGCATAAAACCTAAAACACTAAACCCTAAACATTAAACTCTAACCCTAAGCCCTAAACCCCAAACCCTAAACTTATACCTAAAGTAACTAAATAAATTAAAAAATAAACTTAAAATTCTTGAAGCTAATAAACCTAAATCTAAACCTAAACCTTAAGAATTGGCAGAACCTTGATGGCAGGAACATCACCTTCAACTAGGCTCGGTCTATATCAAGCGGTGGAGGCGAAGGCAGAGGTGGAAGTTACCGCAGTGGTAGTGGGGGATTTGGAGGTACTGGTGGACATGGACGTGGTGGTCGAAGCAGTGGTGGTTATGGTGATAGGAGGAGCGTCGGAGGTTATAGCCATGGTTATGGGGAGGGAGAGATCGAGGATATGATGGAGGATCCACTACTTGAGAGGTAGGGGCGGTTGATGGGAACTAGAAAGCGAAGAAAGTCGATCGATCTCTTATGGGGTGTGTCTTTACATTAGAGACATTTCTAGTTATCTAAGGTTTTTGATTTGCTCTATTTGAGGTTATTTTTCACCAATGTCATCACTTGTGTTTTAGGAAACTTGGTGTGTTACTTGGTTGATGAAACAAAACAGATGAAATGTTGAATCTAAATTTTTTCTCTGTTAAAAAATAAATAAAAACCCTAAACCCTAAACTAAAACATGAACCCTATGCATAAAACCTAAACCCTAAACCCTAAACCTTAAACCATAAATTGTAAATCATAAACACTAAAACCCTAAACCCTAAATCTTAAACCCCAAAACAAAACCACAACCACCCTAAACCCTAAGAATAAAACCTAAACCCTAAATAAGAGCTCTAAACATTAAAGCTAAATCACAACTACTAAAACCCTAAACTTTAAACCCTAAACCTAAACTCTAAACCCTAAACCCTAACCCTAAACCTAAAACCCTAAACCCTAAACCTCCACCAGACCTGAGCCCACAACACTAAAACTCAAAGCCACTGCCTAAATCCAAATCTTAAACCTATACCTAAACTAACCCTGAGCTAAGCTAACCAAAACCCTGAGCCTAAACTTTAAACCCAAACTCAAAACCTAAACCCTAAACCCTATACCCTAAACCCTAAACCTAAACCTAAAGTAACTAAATAAATTAAAAAATAAACCAAAATCCTAAAACCTAATAAAACTAAACCTAAACCTAAAGCCTTAGAATGGGCAGAACCTTGATGGCAGGAATATCATCATCAACCAAGCTCTGCCTAGATCTTGTGCTAGAGGCGAAGGTGAAGGCGACGGTTATCATAGTGCCGGTGGGGGATCTAGAGGTACTGGTGGATATGGAAGTGATGGTCAAAATAGTGGTGGTTATGGAGGCGGGAGGAACGATGGCGGTTACAACAGTGGTGGCAGTGGTAGGAGAGACCAGGGATATCTTGGTGGATCCGCTAGTCGAGTGGCCAGGGTGGTTCTGATGAGAACTGGAGAAATTCAAGAATTGCCGATCCGATTTGCTACTTATGAAACTGTGTCCTTGCAGTAGAGATGGTTCCAATTATCCAGGGTTTTTGATTTGCTCTATGTGTGCTCATTTTTTATCCATTTTTTGATCTATGTCGACAAACATGTTTTAGAAAACTAGGTGTGTTACTTGGTTGATGAAATCAAAAAGAACAAATGTTGAATCAAAATTTCAGCTCTGTTAAAAATAAAACCAAAAACTCTAAACCTTAAACTAAAACCTGAATCCCAAACCTAAAACCTAATCCCAAAACCATAAACCCTAAACACCCTAAACTCTAAACCCTAAACCCTAGACCCTAAAATCCTAAACCCTAAACCCTAAACCATAAACCCTAAACCCTAAAATCTAAACCCTAAAACCTAAACCCCAAACCTTAAATCCATAAAAAAGCCCTAAGCCCCAAAAAATAAACACTAAACCCAAAACCCAAAATCCTAAATCCTAAACCCAAAACCTAAACCAAACCTAACTAAATAAAAAACCTAAACCTAAACTAATAAACCTAAACTCCTAACCTAAACTTAAACTAACCCTACTAAACTAAACTAAACTTAAAAAATAATAACCTTAAACCTAAATTAAATTCTAAACCTAAACTAAACCTATGGAAACACTAAACCTAAACCTAAACCTAAACTAACCTAATAAACCTAAACCTAAACTCAACTCTAAAATTCTAAAAACTTATACCATAACTAAATAAAACCTTAAAATAAAATAAATTAGAAAACCAAAACAAAAATAAAATAAAAAAATAAAATAAACTCTAAATCCATAAACTCTAAATCTTAAACCTTAAACCCTAAACCCTAAGCCCTATACCATAAACATACAAACCTAAACCCTAAACCCTAAAAAATCCTAAACCCTAAACCCTAAATCCTAAACCCTAACACTAAACCCTAAACCCTAAAAGCATAAATCCTAAAACCCTAAACCCTAACCCCTAAACCCTAAACATTAAACCCAAAAGTCTAAATCCTAAACTCTAACCCTAAACCATAAACCCTAAACCCCAAACCTTAAACCTAACCCTAAAGTAACTAAATAAATTAAAAAATAAACTTAAATGCTAAAACCTAATAAAATTAACCTTAAACCTAAACCTTATGAATGGGTGGAACCTTGAAGAACATCATCAACTGTGCACCTAGATCTACCAGAGTAAAGGCGAGGCTATCGTTATCGCAAAGGGTGGTGGGGATCAGGGTGGCCTAACAAGCAGGTTATAGAGGTGGGAGGAGCGACAAGGTTACAGCCGAGGTGGTGGCAAAGGGAGAGATCGTGGATATTATGGAGGATCCCGCTACTCGAGAGGCCAGTGTGGTTCAAATGGGAATTGAGAAACTAACCACCATCCGACTACTTATGGAAATGTGCTACAGAGACAATTCTAGTTATGTAGTTTTTGCAATGCTCTATGCTCATTTTTATCCATTTTTTATCTATGTACCGTCTAAAAAACTTGGTGTGTTACTTGGATGATGAAATCAAAAAGAAGAAATGTTCAATATGAAATTATTCTCTGTTAAAAAAAACCTCTAAACTAAAACCTGAACCCTAAACCTAAAACCTAAACCCTAAACCTTAAACCCTAAACACTAAAACCATAAACCCTAAAATCGAAACCCTAAATCCTAATCCCTAAACTTTAAACCTTAATTTAAAAAAAAAATCTCTAAACACTAAACCCTAAAAGCTAAAAAGCTAAACCTAAACTAAATAAAACCTAAAAATAAAAAATAAATAAAAACCTAAAATAAATAAAAAATAAAATAAACTAAAACCTAAACCTAAACTTAAAAAGAAAATAAAATTAAAAAAAATAAAACCAAACTAAAATAAAATAAATAAAACCTAAACTAAACTAAAATAAAAAATCTAAATAAAAAAAATAAACTAAAATAAAAAATTAAACTAAAATAAAATAAAATATAATTAAACTAAATAAAACTTAAACCTAACAAATAAACCTAAAAAAAATAAAAAATAAAAAATAAATAATAAACTAAAAAAACTAAACCTAAAATAAAAATAAAAAATAAACCTAAACCTAAACTAAAATAAAAAAAAATAAAAACTAAACCTAAACCTAAAATAAAATAAAATAAACATAAACTAAAATAAAATAAATAAACCAAAAATAAACTAAAAAACTAAAATAAAATAAAATAAATAAAAAAAAAAAATAAAATAAATAAACTAAATATAAAAAATAAAACCTAAATAAAAAAATAAAAAATAAAAACCTAAACCCAAAATAAACCTAAACCTAACACTAAACCTAAAACCCTAAAAATGCTAAACCTAAACCCTAAAACCCTAAACCCTAAACCCTAAACCTAAACCCTAAACCTAACTAAACCCTAAAGAACTTAAACCTAAACCCTAAACTAAAAATCTAATAAAATTTAAACCTAAACCCTACTAATAAACCCTAAACTAAACCCTAAATCTAAACCTAAAACCCTAAACCTAACTCTAAACCCTAAAACCTTAAACATTAAAACTAATCAAAACTAACCTAAACCCTAAAAAACCCTAAACACTAAATGCTAAACCTAAACTACTAAATAAAACTATAAATCTAAACCCTAAACCCAAACCCTAAACCCTAAAAGTTAAAACCCTAAATCTTAAAACCCTAAACCATAAACCCTAAATCCTAAACCCTAAAAACCTAAGAACCTAAACCTAAACTAATAAAACCTAAAAATAAAATAACTAAAAAACTCTAAACCTAAATAAAAAAAAAAGAAAACAAACTCTAAACCCTAAACCCTAAACCCTAAAACCTAAGCCCTACACCCTAAACCATAAACAATAAAACCTTAAAAACCCTAAACCCTAGACCCTAAACCCTAACCCTAAACCCTAAACCCTATACGCTTAAACCCTAAAACCCTAAACCCTAAACCCTAAACCTTAAACCTTAAAACCTAAACCCTAAACCCTAACCCAAAACACTAAACCCCAAACCCTAAGCTTAATGTTAAAGTACCTAAATAAATTTTAACATAAACCAAAACCATAAAACCTAATTAAACTGAAGCTATACTTAAATCCTAAGAATGGACAGAACCTTGATGGCAGGAACATCACCGTCAACCAAGCACAGTCTAGATCTGGCTATGGAGATGAAGGCAGAGGGCGCATTATCACAAAGGGTGGTGGGGGGACTGAGGTACCTGGATATGAAGGTCAGGGTTAGCAAAGGGTGGTTATGGAGGTGGGAGGAGTGACGGAGGTTACAACTGTGGTGGTGGTGGTAGGAGAGATCGAGTATATAATGGTGGATCCTGCTACTCGAGAGTCTGGGGTGGTTCTGATGGGAACTGGAGAAACTGAAGAATGATCGATCCGATCTGCTACTTATGGAACTGTGTCTTTACAATAAAGATGGTTCTAGTTATTTAGGGTTTTTGCTTTGCTCTATGTGTGCTCATTTTTATCCATTTTTAATCTATTTCATCGCTTATGTCTTAAAAACCTTGGTGTGTTACTTGTTGATGAAACAAAAAAAAAAAGAATTGTTGAATCTAAATTTCTTATCTATTAAAAAAAACCAACAACCCTAAACACTAAACTAAAACCTGAACCCTAAACCTAAACCTAAACCTTAAACCCCAAACCCTAAACACTAAAACCCTAAACCCTAAAACCACTAAACCACTAAACCACCCTAAATAAAGCTAAACCATAAATGCAACCAAAACCAAAACCCAAACCACCAAAACTATAAAATCTAAACTAAAACTAAATAAAACCTAAAAATAAAATAAATAAATAAAATCTAAACCAAAATTAAATAAAAAATAAAATAAAATAAAAACATAAATGAAAACCTAAACCTAAACCTAAACCTAAACTCAAAAACAAAATAAAATAGAAAATTTAAACTAAAATAAAATAAAATGAAATAAATAAAAACTTAAACTAAACAAAAAAAACCAAAATAAACTCAAAATTAAACCTAAAATAAAATTAAAATAAACTGAAATGAAAAAAAACTAAATAAAACTAAAATATAAAACCAAAATAAAAAAATAAAAATAAATAAAATAAAAAATACTGGACTAAAAAAAAAAAACCTAAACCTAAAATAAAAATAAAATAAACCTAAACTTAAAAAAAAAAAATAAACATAAACCTAAAATAAACTAAACCTAAACCTAAACCTAAACCAAATAAAATAAAATAAATTAAAAAAAAATAAAATGGCGTAAACTAAAAAATAAAACCTAAAATAAAACCTAAAACTAAAAAAAAATAAAAAACTAAAACCTAAAAATACAAAAAATAAAACCTCAACTAAAAGTAAAATAAAAATAAAGTCAACTAAAAAAATAACCTAAACCTAAACCTAAACTTAGAAAATAAACTAAAATAAAAACATATTAAAAAAAAATACAAATAGATAAAATAAACTAAATAAAAAGAAAATAAAATAAAAATGAATAAAATAAATAAAATTAATAAAATAAACTAAAACTGAAACCTGGGGTTTACTTAATTTTTTAAAAAAAAACCCTAAACCACTACTGACTAAAATCATGACCCTAAGATCACCTGACCGCAAATCTTAAACACTAGGCCAGAACCCCAGACCCCAGGCTCTAGGCTGACCTGGAGCCTCAGGCTGCACCCAGGCAGCCAGGCCTAAACCTGGCTGACCAGACCCTGAGCCTGACCACACCACCCTGGACTCACAAACCTAAACCTGACCCGCTGGGCGGCTTGAGCCACTGAGCCCAAAGGCTGATCCTGGAAACAGCAGATGGGTAGTGCTGGGCCCTGGGCCACTAGCGGATGCAAAGGCCATGGGGCCAGGCAGGCCCTGAGCCACAACCCTGGGCTGAGGCCCTGACCCTGGGCTGATCCCACTGAGCCACTGGGCCCTGTCTTTGAGCACAAGGCCTGGAGCTGAGCTGATAAGACTAAAAGGAGTGGAATGTTAGATCTACTGAGCTGATCACTGAGCCTGGTACAGGCCCTGGGCCTAGACAAACTGGGCCTAAGATCTGGGCTTTGGGCACTGGAGTCTTGGGCCACTGACCACTAGGCCTGGGCTACTGGGACTGGCTGGGGCCCTGGGCCACGGACCACCCAGACCCTAAAGGCCACGGCCACTGACACCCAGGCCACTGAGCCTGACCCAGTCTGGGCCCTGACCTACAGGCCTCTGGCTGGGCAAAGGAGCCCCAGGGCTCACAGGCCAGCCAGATCCTGGGCCACGTGCTTAACCACTGAAACCGCTGAAGCGGGACACTGAGCTGGGCCTAAACAAAATACAGGCCACAAAAGGCCTAACTGAATCTAAGCCAACCCTAGATCCTAAGATGATAATTAAAGGCACAAGGACTGAGCTGAAAGATGGAAAGGATTTAAAGTTTAAAGGCTAAATATGCCTGATCTAGGCTGACCTAAAGATAAACTAAATAAATAGATAAGATAGAAAATAAACAAACTAAATGAAAAGAAGAATAAACCTAAATAAAATGATTAGTTAAATTAAATAAAGGCAACTAGGCCCTAAATCCTGAGCCAAAACCACTGAGCCAAACAGAAACTTGCAAGACTAAACCTGATAATAAAACCTGGGCCCCTGAGCCACCCACTAGGCCCTAAACCCTAGGCCCACCCAAAGACCCTAAACTCAACCCTGATCACTAAACCCACAAACAAGCCGAACCTCGGTAAATAAAGTCTAAAATAAACTAAATAGTAACTAAACCTAAATAAGATAAACAATAAAAAAGATAAAATAAAATAAAATAAACCTAAACTAAAACCTAAAGGCTAAACTAAAACCTAAAATTAAATAAAATAGAAATAAAAAAATTAAAATAAAATAAATAAAACCTAATCTAAACTAAAAAAAAAAAACAAACACGAAATAAAAGACATAAATAAAATAAAAACTAAAAAAAATTAAAATAAAATAAACCTAAATTAAAAAATAAAACTAAATTAAAACCTAAACCTAAAATATAAACATTAAAATAAAACCTAAAAATAAGTAAAAAATAAAACCTAAATCTTAAACTAAAAAAAACCAAAATTTAAAATAAAAAAAATAAAATAAACCTAAACTTAAGCTAAAATAAACTAAACTAAAATAAATAAAACTTAAACCTAAACTTATAATAAATTAAAGCTAAACCCTAAACTAAATAAAATAAAAAATAAAATTAAACTTAAACATAAAATAAAAATAACCAAAAATAAACCTAAAATAAAAAAAACCATAAACCTAAGTTTAAAAATAAAATAAAACCTGAAACTAAAAATAAATAATAAAACCTAAAATAAAATAAAACTAAACTAAAAAATCATAAACTGATCCTCTAAGATAAATAATAAAAGAGAATAAATAAAACAGGCCACTCAAACTCAAACCCTGAGCCACTGACAAGTACTGGGCCCTGGGCTGAGCCACTAAACCACTGGGCCCACTGAGGGCTCAAACCTAAACTGGGCCACTGAGCAGACCTGATGAGCCACAGGCCAGGCCACAAACCTGGGCTACTGGGCCACTGAACCCTGACTCTGAGCCTGAGCCACAATACACCTATGACCTGGAGCTAAAGATCACCTGGGCTAAAACAAACCTACTAAGACCTAAAAAGATGGAGTTTGGTAAAGGCCTAAAGTAGATAAATGAGTGATGATAATGGCACAAGTAAATAAGAACAAAGATAAAACCAGAATAAGAAAGATAAGATAGCTAAGATAGATAAGATAAACTAGGTGGGCTAGATAGGCCTAGGCACTGATTTCTTTTTTAAAACCCTACCCCTAAATGCTCTTTAGGCCACTAAATCCTAAACTGACACTGGGCCAGGCTCTGACCACTGACTAAATGACCATAATCTGAATAATGAGGCCTGAGCCACACTGGGCCAGGCCTGAAGCTGCACTGTCCAGGCCCACTGACCTGGGCAGGCCAGGCCAAGGCTGACCTGGGCAGGCCAGACCCAGAACCAAGTCCTGAGCTCTGGGGTCTAAAGGATCTCACTGTTAGAGTCTTTGGGCCCTGGATACTGGGCCCACAGGCCCTGAGCCTTGCAGGCCCTGGGCCCTGGGAAGACCACCAGGCCCCAGGGCCCAGATCCAGGGCTCTAAGCCCTGGACCCACCTAGGCCAGCCCAGGCCAGATCACAACTGGGCCACTGACCCTAACCTACCCCCAGAGCTGTATGGTGAGCCACTGAGCCATACCCAAACTGACCACTAAACTCTCTGGGCAGGTGGGCCCCTGAGCCAAAAAAAGGCCTGAGCCTAGGTTAAGATAAAGAATGTGGATCTAAAAGATAAATCTGAGCTTAGGCCTGATAATAAATAAACATGGAGTTAAGAGCTAAAGCTAGATAAATGGCCACTGACACTGAGGCACTAGGCTAGTCCTGAGCCCTAAAGCCTAAATGCTAGCAGAGGCACAGAACCTGAGCCTGGGCTAAATAACCTAAAGTGAGAATAAATAAATGAATCTGAGCCCTAGGCACTGCTGGTTTGCTTGATTTAAGGGAGGCTTTACTCTAAATCTTGAGCCCTGAGCCCTAGGCCACTGAGCTCAGAGCCTGGCCTGAGCCACCAAGGCCAACTAGGCCACAGGCCCTAAACCCTGGGCCCTGAGCCAGGCCACTAGGCCTGCGGCCCTAGGCCCTGAGCCCTAGGCCTCTGGCTGAGCCCAAGGCACGGGGCCAGGCTCTGGGCCCCTCCAGAGCCAGCCACCAAGAGCCACTAAAGCCAAAGGCTGAGCAGTGGACCCTGAGCCTGGGCCCTAAACTGGGCCCTGAGGCCACAGAACCTGAGCCACTCCATCCCAGGCCAAGGCCTAGATCCTGGGCCCAAACAATAAACATTACTTAAGGACTGAGCCTAAAGATGAAAGGTTAAATTTAAACTAAAATGAGCCTAGTCTGAGCTGACCTAAAGATAAACTAAGATAAATGAGATAAAATAAATAAACTAAACTAAATAAAGAAAAATGAGCCTAAATAAAATGATGTTAAATGAGTTAAAGATAGATAAACACCCTAAATCCTAAACCCAGACCTAGCCACTCTAAACATAAGACTAGGCCTAAAATAATAAAACCTAAGGCCCTAGGCCACTAAACCCTAACAAACACTGACCCTAAACACCCTAAACCCCAAACCCACAACTCAAGACCACTGATCACTGAACCTAAGCTGAGCCTCATTAAATAAAATCTAAAATAAACTAAATAGAAACCTAAACCTAAATAAAATAAAAAAAATAAAATAAAATAAAACCTAAACTAAAACCTAATGCTAAACTAAAACCGAGATTAAATAAATAAAAAAAAAATTAAAAAATAAAATAAATAAAAAACTAAAAAAAATAAAATAAACTTGAAAATAAAAAGACATAAATATAATAAAAACTAAAAAAATTTAAAATAAAATAAACCTAAATTAAAATAAAAAAACTAAATAAAAATCTAAACATAAAATATAAACATTAAAATAAAACCTAAAAATAAGTAAAAAATAAAACCTAAATCTTAAACTAAAAAAATAAAAATTTAAAATAAAAAAAAATAAATAAACCTAAACCTAAACTAAAATAAATATAACATAAACCTAAACCTATAATAAATTAAAGCAAAACCCTAAACTAAATAAAATACAATAAACTAAAATAAACTTAAACATAAACTAAAAAAGACCTAAAATAAACCTAAAATAAAACCATAAACCCTAAATTTTAAAAAAATAAAATAAAACCTAAGCGAAAAAGATAAAATAAATAATAAAACCTAAACCAGGAAAAGTAAAATAAAAAATAAACTAAACTAAAAATAAACATAAACCTAATCCTAAACCTAAAAAATAATACTAAAAAAACTTAAAATAAATAAAACCCACTAGGCACGAGCTCTAAGACCCTAAACCCCAGACCAAAAACTGAGCCCTAAACCACTAACCTCAACCCTAAACCCACTGACCTGGGACCCAACCCTGGGCCTAGGCCAGCCAGAGCCTAAACCCCAGACCCTACACAAGGCCATAGGCCACAGGCACTAAACCACTGAGCCCTAAACCCTGAGCCACTGAGCCAGCCCTACAAGATCTTGGCAGAGTATGACCCTACCCTAAATCCTGCCCTGGGCTCTTACACAAACCTAAAACCAAAGGCCAGAGCCTAAAATAAAATAAAGATTAAAACTCAACTAAAAAAATAGGCTAAACTGACACAAACTTAAAAATTTTAAGTAAAACCTAAACTAAGATAAATGAGATTGATAATAAATAAATAAACTAAATAAAAGGAAATAAAATAAACCTAAAATAAAAGAAGATAAAATAAACTAAGATAGATAAAATAAACTAAGTGAGGCTAAATAAACTAGGCACCTTGGTTTGCTTGGTTTTTAAAAAAAAAACCCTAGCCACTGAAATCTAGGCCACAGGCCCTAGATCTAAACTGACCACAGGCCAGCCAGGCTAAACTGGCTTAGGCAGCCAAATGAGCCAAGGCCTGAGCCCACTGAGTAAAGGCACGGACAGGAGCCAGGCCTGGCCTAGGCCACTGTCCGACTCCACAGGCTGCACTAAACCCTGGGCCCTCCATGACCACTGACCCCAGAGACCCCAGGGCCAACTAGATCCTGATCTAAAGATCCTGGGCCACTGAGGCTGGATCTTAAATCTGAGCCTGACCCTGGCCACTAGTCCTACAGGCCTGCTGTGAGCCACCAGTCAGCCACTGGGCCCTGACCCCAGGCCCAAAGATCCAGGGCTCTAAAGCCACTGAGCCTGAGGCCCTGGGCCAGGCCCAGCCAGGCCACTGAGGCCTGAGCCCTGAGCCACTAGAGCCATAGGCCATGAGACGTGTCTAGGCCTGAGAGCCACTGACACAGGCCTGAGCCACAACAAGAAGCCCTAAACCACACAAAACCTAGATCTCAGGGTTAAAGATAAAGATAAAAGTGGGTCAAGAAAGATAAGCCCCACAAAACTTAGACCTAAAATAACAAATAAACTAGATTAAAACTGGCTAAGATAAATAACCCTGAACCCCTCGATCACCAGGCCCTAAAACTACTAAAACTAAACCTGGGAGCCTGACCTACTAGATAAGACCTAAAAAATGAATAAAATGAAATCTGAGCTAGCCTTGGTTTGCTTGATTTAAGGAAAAACTTTGAGCCCTAGATCTTACCCTAAATCCTGGGCCTTGACGCCCTAGGCCCTGGGCCTAGGCCACTGAGCCCTAAAGGACCTGAGCTCAGGCCATGTGCACTGAGCCTAAAGGCCAGGCCCTAGGCTGACACTGAGCCCTAGGCAGTGAGCCACTGGGCTTGACCCTAGGCCCTGAGCCACACACTAAACCTAACTGGCCCAAGAGCCCAGGCCAAACCCAACCTGAGCCCCAGATCCTGACCACATGCCTAAAACACTGAGCGGCTGAAATGGTGGACCCTGAGCTAGGCCTGGGCACTGAGCCTAAACCACAAAAACCTAAATCACAAATCCTGGCCAAAACCCTAAATCCTAAGAGAATAATAAATATTAAAAGGCACAGGACCTAAACCTAAAAAAAAAATTGGAAAAATTTTAATTTAAACTAAAAATAAACCTAAATCTAAGCAACACAAAATAAACTAAAATAAATAAGGCTAAAATAAATAAACTAAACTAAATAAAAAGAAAAAGAAAACCTAAATAAAAATGATATTAAATTAAATTAAAATAAATAAAAAACACTAAACCCAAAATCCTTTAACCAAAACCCCAGGCTCTCAAAACTACAGAGACTAAACCAAAAAAATAATAACTTAAGCCAAACCACAAACCCTAAAACCCAAAACCCAAAACCCTAAACTCACCCTAATCCTAAACCACAAAACACAAATTGAGCCTCAACTAAATAAAATCTAAAATAAACTAAATAAAGAAACCTAAACCTAAATAAAATAAAAATAAAATAAAATAAAATAAAAGCTAAACTAAAACTTAAAAATTAAATAAAATAGAAAATAAAGAAAATTAAAATAAACTAAATAAAAACATAAACTAAACTAAAAAAAATAAAATAAACCTGAAAATAAAAAGACAAATAAAATAAAAACTAAAAAAAATTAAAATAAAATAAACCTAAATTAAAATAAAAAAACTAAATAAAAACCTAAACCAAAAATATAAACATTAAAATAAAACCTAAAATAAGTAAAAAAAATAAAACCTAAATCTTAAACTAAAAAAAAATAAATTTAAAATAAAAAATAAAATAAACTAAACTAAACTAAAATAAACTAAACTAAAATAAATAAAACATAAACCTAGGCACATAATAAATTAAGGCTAAATACTAAAATAAATAAAATACAATGGTGATAAACTTAAACATAAACTAAAAAATAAAAAAGAAATAAACTGGAAATAAAAAACCATAAATCTTGATTAAAAGAATAAAATTAAAACCTGCAGAGCCAAAGATAAATAATAAAACTGAGCCTAAAAAGATAAAGATAAAATAAAACTAAACTAAAATAAAGCATAAACTGATCCTGAGCCTAAAAGATAGTAATAAAGGCTTTTAAGATAGATAAAACCAGAGCCCTAGGCACGGAGCTCTAACCACTGGCTCCAGAGACCAAAGAATCTAGGCCACAGACCCTGAGCCCAGAGCCAGGCCACAGGCCACTGGGCCTTGGGCCACTAATACTGAGCCATAGGCCACACAAAGGCCTGAGCTGAGCCTGGGCCACTGAGCCCTGACGCTGAGGCCTGAGCCCTGGGCAGCAGGCCATGTGACTCTGACCCACAGATCACCGCCTGAGCTCTAGACCTGAGCCTAAGGAGCCTAAAGGCCAAGAGCACAAAAGATGAAGATAAAGGTTAAGGCTCAAGATGAGCTAAGCACGGACTGGGCTTGAAAGATGAGTTTGAAAGGCTAGCTAAAATAATGATAGATGATAAGATAGGCTAAAGATAAGATAAAATGAGCTTAATAAAGAATGAAAGATAAAGATAAATAGATAAATGAAAATAATTAAGTGAGCTAAAATAGGCTAGGCACCTGGTTTGCTTGGTTTAAAAGACCACTAGGCCCCAATCTTTACTGAGGCCCTGAATCTGACAAGTGACACTGGGCAGCTCACTGAAGGCCTGGCTGAGGCCAGATGACAGCCAGGCCTAAACCTGGAAATGAGGCACGGACCCTGGGCCTGAGGCTGGCCCAGTACGTATCCACAGGCCACTGAGCATGACACTGGGCCACTGAGGCCTGAGCCACAAGACCACTACACTGGCTGAGGCCAGAGGCCCAGACCACTGAGTCCTAGGCTCTGAGATCCTAAATCTTTGAGGCTGGATGCTTGGAATCTGAGCCACAAGACCCTGGGCCTGAGCCACAGGCCCTGAGACTGAGCCACTGAATCACAGGCCACTGGGCCACTGAGCCCAGACAGATCCAGAGCCCAGGCCAGGCCGCAGGCCACTGAGCGGCCCAGGCCACAAGGCTGGGCTGAAGCCACAAGAATACCAGGCGGCACACGCATGCGGGTGAGCCCTAGGCCCCAGACCATGAGCCCACCACTGCCCTGAAGTGGGTGAATACTGAGCCCTAAAACCAAAACTAGGTTAAGATAAAATAAAGCGGTCTAAAATAAACTGGCTAGGCAAAAATACAGATAAGCTGATTAAGAGCCTAAACTAAAGATAAATAAACTAAAATAAATAAGCTAAAATGATAAAACAAAATGGCCAAGACAATTAAGATAATAAGACAAACTAAATAAAGCTAGACAGGCTAGGCTTTGCTGGTTTGTTTTTTGAAAGATCATGGGCCAAATAATCATGTGCCTGAGCCATAGCCACCAAACTGACCTAGGCCATAGTACTGAGCCAGGCGCTGGGGCGCACTGACCCACACCCCCCAGGCCTGCAGACTGACCACTTACTGGGCGGCAGGCCAGCAGGCCACTGAGCTGTGCGCAGGCCTAGATCCTGTGCCTGCAAAGATCTTGAGCCAGCCCAGGCTAAAGTCGATCTGACCTGGGCCACTGAGCCCTAGGCCTGCAGGCCCTGGAGCCATGGATCACTGGGACTCTGAATACTGATGCTAGGCCCAGAGGCGGATGCCCTGGGCCACTGGGCCCCAGGCCCTGGGCCACTGGGCCCTGGGCCCAGGCCACTGACCCCAAGGCCCTGCTACTGGAATCTGATGGGACCATGGAAATGGAGTTAAAGGCTGAGGCTTGTTGGGTTTGCAGTTTAAAGAATAGGCTAAGGCACGGACCAGCCTAAGGCTAGGCCTAGGCCACTGAGCTGCAGGCCACTGAGCCCTGGCCAGGCCAAAGATAAAAATATAAAGAAATGTTAAAGAGATAAAGGCATGACCAGGCCAGTATACTGGTGAGCCACTAGGCCAGAGCCTTGACACTGAGCCACTGAGCCCTGAGCCACTGATGCTAAAGACCCTGAGCCACTGAGCTGGGCCAAGGCCCAGAGCCATGGGCCCTGGTGCCAGGACTGAGCCAGATGGTAAAGGCCCAGATCTAGGCCACTAGGCCAGCCTGACCTGAGCCCAGAGCCACAAGGCCACAAGGTCACAGACCCAGATCAGATCCAAGACCTGAGCACTAGGCCCTTGACCCTAAAACCTGGAACTGAGCACAAAAGTGATTAATTAAGGCTCAGCTAAAATGAAGCTGCACTGGCACGGACTGAGCTGAGCTTAAAAAATAAATTAAAATAAACATAAATAAAAGAAATAAAGCCTGGGTAAATTAAATAAACTAGGTAAAAATATAAAATGAAATAAAAAGAAATAAACTAAACTAAAGATAAATAAGATCCTGATCACAAGCCTAGGCCAGCACAAACCTCTTGGGTTTGGGTTAATTTTAATTTTTTTTTAAGATAAACCACACTTAGATCCAATCACAAATCTTAAATTCTATCTGAGCCCTGTTTCCTAGCCTGCACTTGAGTGCTGAAACTGAGCAGTAAAATAAATGCTACCACTGAGTTAAGGCTTGGACAGGAGCCTAAGGCTGAGCCACTGAGCCCTAGGCCTAGGTTGTGAGCCTGACCTGAACCACAAGGCCTGAGGCACAGGCCACTGAAACCTTGGCATGCCACTGAGCCATGAGAACTGGGCAGCAAAACCTCAGGGTGTCAAGGCAGCCCAGGCATGAAACTGAGCTAAGGCACGAGACCCTGAGCTTAAGGCAGGCTATGAGGCTAGGCCCAGAGCCCTGAGCCACTGAGCCACTGAGCCTCTGGGCCCTAGGCCATGAGCCAGGACTCTAGGCAGCAGGCCCCAGACCCAAGGCCCTAGGCCCTGAGCCCCAGGACCCTGGCCTAGACCCTGGCTACTAAGACCACTGTCGGGACCAAAATAAGATTAAAGCCCTAAATTTGTTGGGTTTGCATTTAAAGAATAGCCTGAAGCTTAAACATGGACCACAGCTAGGCTGAGCCTAAAAGGAAAAAATAAAATTGATAAAAAATAAAGAAAGAGCCTAAGATAAAATAAACTATGCTAGAGTAAAAATAAAAAAATAAACCTAAATAAGTGAAAAAAAATAAACTAAATAAAATAAATAAACCATAAATGCTAAGACCTTAAACCCAGTAACCTAAAACATGCTTTTGATGTTTTCTTAAAAGAAACTAAACTTTGTATCCCAGATCCTAAACCATGGGCCAGAAACCCAGGACTGAAATATTTCTAACTGCAGCCACAAATCCTGAAACTGAGCCATAAAAAACCACTCTCTCAGCCACAGTTAAAATTGGACCACACAAATCTAGGCACAACTGAGGCCCTAAATCCTAAAATGGGCCCCTACTAAAATAGCCCTGCTCACACCAGCAGCCCCTTAAACCAGACCACAAAACTGAAATCATGCCCTGAAACCATAAATCTTAGGCCCAGGCAAAGATCACAAAGATCCTGGGCCAGGCCACTGAGCTAAGGCTTGGACCTAGGCCAAAGCTTGAGCTTTAAAAGGCTAGGCCAAGACTGATCCCCCAGATCCTGAAGCCCTAGCCTGAGCCCTGAAACCATGGCCACGGACTCACAGGCCTAAATCCCAGGCCCAGAGCCAAGACCCTAGATCTGGCTATGGAAATCCTGAGCCTACTGAGACCTGACTTATGAGCCACTGATCAGTCCGCAGGGTTAGTTAAAAGTACTGAGTTGTTGGGTTTGCTTGATTTAAAAGAGAATGAGAGCTAAGGCTTGGACAAGCCTAAAAGGCCCTAGGCCACTGAGAGCACAGGCGAGCCACTGAAACCTGAGCCACAAAACTGAGCCCTAAAGATAAAAGATAAAAGGATTAAAGAGAATAAAAAAACCATGACCACTAGGCCATGAGTTCTAGGTTGACCTAGGCACATGGGCCTTGATCCTGAGCCCTGGACCACTGAGCTGGCCCTGGGCCACTGAGCCCACAGACCCAGGCCCAGACCATGGACCTGAGCCAAAACCAAGATGGTGAGGCTGAGCTGGAAACAGGCCCTGAGCCCTGACCCCAGGGCCCTAAAGACCACTGGGCTATGGGCCACAGATCCTGGGCCCAGAGACTGTTGCATGAGCCCTGATCAGTCCTAAATTGATTAAAGGCCCAGGTTGTTGGGTTTGCTTGATTTTAAATGAGCTGACCTGGGCACTTGGCCTGAGCAGATAGGCTGACAGGCCCTGAGCTGGGCCCTGGCAGGCCACTAAAGGCCTGGGCCCTAAAGATAAAAGGTTAAAGAGAATGAAAAGGCCATGACACTGGCCATGAGTTCTGGGGTTGACAGGCACATGAGGCGGCCTGGGCCCTGAGCCTGACCTGAGCCCAGGCCCTGAAGAGGCCCGCCCCAGACCCCAGGGCCCATGGATACTGGGTCCAAAGCCCAGATGGGTGAGCACAGGCACTGACTCACTGACTGGGCTATATGGGCCACAGGCCCAGGCCCCACCACTGAGCTACAGGCCCTGATCAGTCCTAAGATTAAATTAAAGTACAAATTTGTTGGGTTTGCTTGATTTGAGAATGAGCCAGCTAAGGCACGGACGCCTAGAGCTTAAAAGACCATAGGCCCTAGGCCACTGGGCCTGAGCCCTGACCTAAAACTGAAATAAAAGATAAAATAAAAAATTAAAGAGAATAAAAAAAGCTGACCTGAGCCATGAGTTCTAGGTTGACAACACATAGCCTTAACCTGGGCCAGGCCACTGAGGCCCAGGCCTAGATCCTGGCCACTGAGCCCCAGATCCCAGGCACAAGGCCAAAGACCATGGACCACAAGGCCCAGACCAGAGCCACCATAGGCCACTGAGCTGGAACCTGAGCACATGCCAAAGCCACCAAATCACTGAGGTCTTAAGCCACTGAGCTAGATCAGATCCTGACCTGACAGGCTACAGCCTGGCCATGAGATCACGGACTCTGGCAGCAGTGCTCCCAGAGCCCAATGCCCTAGGCCAGGCCAGGACCCTGAGCCTGAGCCACAGGCCCTGACCCACCCCAAGACCTGAGCTACTGAGCACTGATGGGACCACATAAATGGGTTAAAGGCCTTAGGCTTGTTGGGTTTGCTTGTTTAAAATGAAACTGACTAAGGCACAGGACCCTGGGCAAAGCTAGGCCCTAGGCCACTAAGGCCTAGGCCCTAGGCTGAGCCTGGAAACAAGATAATAAAGAATGTTAAAAGATAAAACCATGACACTGAAATGTGAGCCACAAGTGACCTGAGCCCAAGGCCTTGACCTGAGGCCCTAGGCCTGAACCACTAGACTGAGCTGACCAAGGCCAAGATCATGGAATAGTCATTGCCACAGAGCCCAAAATCATGAGCCCCAGACTGAGGCCACTGAGCCTTGACCTGAGCCCAAGACCCTAAAGCCACAAGGTCTAAGACCCCAGACCCTAAATCCAAGACCACAAACTGAGCCTTAAACCCACTAAACCTGGAACCTAGCACAAAAGTGAAATTAATTAAAAAACTAAAGAAATACTGAAGCCTAACTGGACTGAACTAGGCACAAAATAATTAAAATAAAAACATAAATAAAAGAAATAAACCTAAATTAAAATAAACTAAACTAAATAAAAAAAATAAACCAAAATAAAAATAAAAATAAAGTAAACTAAAATAAACACTAAATCCTAAAATCACAAATAAACACTTTAAAACTCTTGGGTTTGGGTTAATTTTCAAATAATTTTTTTAAAATAAAACCCTGAAACCATAAATCCTAAATCCTAAATCTTAAACTCTAAATCTTGAAACCCTGTTTCCTAAAAACTGAGGTTGAGAATGCTAAAAACAAACAATAAAACCTAAATGCTAAACCACTAAATTAAAACTTGGACAGCACAAAACTGACACAAACCCCAAACCTGGGTGTAAAATACAAACCTAAACACAAACCTAAAACCCTAAACACTAAACATATGCCTAAAATGAATCTACTTTAAAACCTCAGATGGTGAAAAAAAATCTTAGCTTTAAACACTAAACTAAAACCTGAGCTAAACCCCAAAACACTATGGCTACCAAAACCTAGGCCCAGCACTAAGCCTGGCCCTAGCCATAGCCGGACTCTAAGGCCAACCCAGGCCACCCAGGCCCCAACCACTGAGCCTAGGCACTGAAATCACAGGCCCAACCACTCACTGAGACCACTGATAAGAAATGGAATTAAAGGCCACTAAACTTGTTGGGTTTGCTTGATTTAAAATGAGCCTAAACTTAGGCATGGACCACTGAAGCCTGAGCCTAAAAATAAGATGGAATAGATAGCCTGAGTAAAGAAATAAATATGAAGATAAATAAATATCTTAAATGAAATGAAAATAAATGAAGTAAAATGAAACTAAATGAAGATAAATGGAATACAAATGTTAAGACCTTAGGCCCATGGCTAGCCTCTTTTGCTTGATGTTTTCTCGAAAGACACTTCAGATCCCAGATCCTGGCCCAGCCTTAGAGCCACAAAACTGAGCCTGTTTTCCATGACACACCGTCTTGGGCCACAGGCCATAAAGGCCTGGCTCTCGGCCTGAGTTAAGGCTTGGACCTGAGCCTGAGCCTAGGCCCTAGGCCAGAGTCCTGGGCTATGGGCCCTAGGCCCTAGGCCCAGGTTGTGAGCCCTGGGCTCTGAGGCCACTGACATGACCCACAAGGCTTAGGCCCCAGGCCCTGAGCTGAGTCTGTGCCTGAGCCATGATCTTGACTGCAAGGCCAGTTCTGAAATCCTGGGCCAGAGCTAAGGCTTGGACCCTGGGCACAGGCTTAGGCTATAAAGCTAGGCCCAGGCCCCAGTCTGACAGTCCTGGCCCCTGGAGGCCCTGAGCCATAAATCACGGACTCTGAGGATCCCAGGCCCAAAAGGCCAAGGACCCTAGATCACAGGCTATAGATCCTGAGACTAGGCCCAAGGCCTGAGCTGCATACCATCAGTCCACTGGGTTGGATTAAAGGCCACTGGGGTTGTTGGGTTTGCTTGATTTAAAAATAAACTGGCCAAGGCTTGGCCTGAGCCCTAAAATACTGAGGCCACTGAGCCACAAAGCTGAGCCTGAGCCACTAACCTGAAACTGAGCCCTAAAATAAAAAAAATAAAAAAATTAAAGGAAATGAAAGGCAGCCACTGAGCCATGGATTCTAGTTGACTTTAAAGGCTTGACCTGAGCCACGGACCACAGGCCCAGGCCCTAGGCCTAGGCCAGGCCCCAGAGACAGGCCAAGGCCCAAGACCATGGATACAAGGCCCAAAGTGGGAGCTGAGGCCTAGGCCCAGGCCCAGAGCCTGGGCTGGGCCTATGGGCCCTGAGCCTGAGCCCAGAATACTGAGCTGCATGAGCCCTGATCAGTCCTATTGTTAAAGGTTCTAGGTTGTTGGGTTTGCTTATTTAAAATGAGCTAAACTAAGGCACGGACAGAGGCACAGGCTTAGGCCACTGAGCCAGGCCACTGAGCCAAGGCTGAGCCCTGAGCTCTGAGCCATGAGCCTAAAATAAAGATAAAAGAAAATAAATAAATAAAACCATGACCACTGAGCCATGGATTCTGGGGTTGACCTGAGCGTAGGCCTTGACACTGAGCCTAGCCACTGAGCTGCCCAGACTGGGCCACTGAGCCCAGGCCCAAGACCCAAGGCCAAGACCATGGATACTGTAAAGGCCCAAGATGTGAGAACTGAGCAGAGCCACAGGCCTGAGCCACTGACCCAGGCCTAAAACCCTGGAGCCACAGGCTCACAAGACCAGAGACCCTGAGTCAAGAGCCAAGAACTTCGCCATGACCCAAATCCTGGAACTGAGCACAAAATAAAATAAGGTGTGCTCGGCTAAAATAAATGAAAATAGACTGGACTAAAATCGAGCAAAAAAACATAAATAAAATAAATAAATGATTAAATAAACTAAATAAAATGAAAATAAACCTACATAAAATAAAATAAACTAAACTAAAATAAATAGCCATGATCCTAAAACCCTACCACACTTTACTGTTGGGTTTGGGTTAGTTTTAAATTTTTTTTTAAAATAAACCTAAACTTAATCATAGATCACAAATCTTAGCCCTAAAATGCTGAGCCCTGTTTCCTACTGCACAGTGCTAAATACAATAAACCTAAATCTTGAGCCACTGATTAAGGCTTGGACCACTGAGCCTAGAGCTGAGCCACTGAGCCACAGCTATGGACCATAGGCCAAACCTGACACAGGCCCTAAGGCTGAGCACAGAGCCCTAAATCTATTGCTGCCCTAGCCATAATCTTAGCCTTTGTCAGCCAATACTAAAGATCCTCAGCCAAACTGAGCTAAAGGCAGGACCCTGAGGCAGAGCTAGGCTATAAAGCTACCCAGAGCCCTGAAAATCCTGAGCCACTGACTAGGCATGACCCTAGCCATATCTTGGACTCTAAGGCCCAGACCCCAGGCCCAGAGGCCCAAGGCCCTAGGCCACTGAGCCCTGAGCCCAAGACCACAAACTACACAGGCAATCAACATAAATAAGATTAAAAGGCCTGAGCTTGTTGAGTTTGCTTTTTTTAAAATCTGAGATTAAAACATGGACACACCTAAGCCTAAACCTAAAAATAAAATAAAATAAAGACACAAATAAAGAAATAAACCTAAAGATAAAATAAACTCAATAGATAAAATAAATAATGAGGCAAATAAAATAAAATAAACTAAACCAAGATAAATAGAAAACCTAAATCTGAGCAAACCGGTAACCTAGAGCCTACTGGTTTGCTTAATGTTTTCTTGAAAAAAAGCCTTAGATCCTGGATCTGAAGCCTTAGGCAGCCAACCCAAGCTAACCACTGACCACATTTCTAAAGCCTACTGCACGGATCCTAAAACACAAACCATAAAAAAACCCTAGGCCCTAAACCTTAGTTAAGATTTGGACCACTAGGCCTAAACCAGGCCACAGGCGCTAAATCTGAGCTATAGGCCCTAGGCCCTGAGCCACTAGGCGTGAGCCTAGTTCTGAGGCCACTGATCTGAGCCACAAACTGAGCCCAAGACCTGAGCCCACTCATACAGGCCATAAATCTTGCCGCCCAGCCAGATCACAAAGATCCTGGGCCAGGCCCTGAAACAGGCACGGACCCTAGGCACCTGGGCTTTAGGTTAGGCCCAGCCCTAGATCTGACCCCAGATCCACTGAGCCTGCTGGGCCACAGGCCATACTGGCTTTAAAACCCTGAGTCTGGGCCCAAAAGCCAAGGCCCTGGGAGATCATGGGCCACTGGCCTGGCCAAGGACTGAGCTGCATGAGTCTGATCAGGCCCAGATGGAGTTAAAGGCCCTGATTTGTTAGTTGCTTGATTTAAAATAGGCTAATTAAGCACGGACTAGACTGGAGCCTGGGCCCTGGGCCACAGGCCCACTGGCTGGGCCAGGCCTGAGCCTAAACAAGATAAAGATGTAAAGGATTAAAGAGAATAAAAAGGCCTGACACTGAGTCATGAGCCACAAGTGACCCTGAGGCATGACCCTGAGCAGGCTGACCCTGACCCTGGGCATGCCAGGGCCTGGGCCCAGACCCAAGGCCCAGGGCCTGGGCCACAAGACTGAGTGGGTGGGGCTGGGCCCTGAGCCACTAAGACCACAGGCCACTAATACTGGGCCTAGATCCAGGCCACTGGGCTCACAGGCCCGGCCACAAGAGCCTAAGGCAGGCACAAAGATAAGATAAGATAAGATTAAGGCTTCACTGAGATAATTCTAAGTCTGGCTGAGCTGAGCTGGGCACAAAGATAAAAGATAAAGGAGCCAGGCCAAGATAAAGATAGGCTAAGAATAAATAGGCTAAATAAAAGAAAACCTAAAATAAGATAAAATGAGCTAGTAAGATGATAAGATTCTGATGTTAGGTAGGCCACTGACCTAAACTGTTGGTTTGCTTGTTTTTTTTAAATAGATCCCTAGGCCTCAGATCACATGTTCTAGATCTTAGGCCACTTGACATGCCTAAGACTCTCAGGCCTTGTTCCTGGGCTTGGCCCAGACTGAGCCACTAGGCCAAAAGCAAGGTGTATGATCCTAGGCAGCATGTTAAGGCTTGGACCACTGAGCCTGGGCTGAGCCACTAGGCCCTAGGCCCTGGGTTGTGAGCCCTAGATCTGAGCCACTGACCATGGGCCCTAGGCTGGGCTCAGACCCTGGCCACTGAGCATGCAAGGCCCTGACCCCAAGGCCCAAGACCCTGGGCCCTAGGCCCTGACCCCAGAGGCCAGGCCATGAGCCACTGATCTGAAACGCCTGAGCACTAGGCCACTGGATCCTAAAGGCCCTGAGCCAAAGAGCAGGCCCTAGGCCTGACAGGTTCTAAGACCACTGAGCCAAGGCCACTGATCCTAGATCTGGCCCTGGCAGTGAGCCACTGAAATAAGGCCAAAAAACCCAGACCTGAGGTGAAACAAAAAAATAGGCAAACTAAAAATGATGTGAGCTATAAATAAAGATAAATATGGGATAAATTAATAAACTAAATAAGAAATAAAATAAACTTAAATAAAAATAAAATAAAATAAACTAAAATGATTAGGATAAGTATGTGGTAAATAAACAGCCTGCTGTTGCTTGGTTTTTTAAAAGGACTCTAAACCCTAGGCCCTGACCTAGCCTGCAATAGGCCTGACCATAAAGACTGGCCTTAGGCCACAGACTAGCCACCACTACTGAGCCAGCCAGGCCCCAGACCCTGAGCCTGCAGTTATAAACCCTGACTCTGAGCCCAGGCCCTGAGCCACCCCAGTCCTTAGGCCACAACCTAACCAAGGACCTAATTGGATAAAACCTATAAAATGATAAATAAAACTTAAACCTAAATAAAGATAAAGAAATATAATAAAATAATGCTTAAGATTGAAACATAAACCTAAAATACAATAAAATAAAAATAAAAATTAAAATTAAAATAAAAAAATAAATAAAAAACATAAACTAAACTAAAAAAATATAAAATAAACCTAGAATAAAAACCTAAATAAAATAAAAACTAAATAAAAACCTAAACCTAAAATATAAACATAAAAATAAAAGCTAAAAATAAATAAAAAACAAACCTAAACCTTAAACTAAAAAAAAGTTAAACCTAAAATAAAAAATTAAACATAAACCTAAACTAAAATAAACTAAACTAAAATAAATAAAACCTAAACCTAAATCTAAAATAAATTAAACTTTAACCCTAAACTCAATAAAATAAAATAAACTGAAAATAAATTTAAACCTAAACTAAAAAATAAAACCTAAAAGAAATAAAAATAACCCTAAACCTAAGAAGCTAAAATAAAAGCCTAAATTAAGCCTAAAAATAAATAATGAAACCTAAACCTAAAAAATAAAATAAAAATAAAATAAAACTAAAAAATAAACATAAACCAAAACCTAAACATAAAAAATAAACTAAAATAAAAAACCTAAAATAAAATAAATAAACCTAAATAAAAAAAATAAACCTAAATAAAAATAAAAATAAAATAAAATAAAATAAATAAAAAATAAACTAAAAAAACTAAAAAACTGGCAGAGGGTTACTAATTTAAAAAAAAACCCTAAACCTTAAACCCTAAACCTTAAACCCTAAACCCTAAATATATCTAAACCACCTCTTACTTCTTTGTTTTCATATGGATGGTTTCTATCTAGCCTATTTCATATATATAAGTATCCTCATGTCAGGGTGGCTATATGGTGGATCATTTTCCCGCATGGGATCACTCATTTATTTGCCTTTAATAATTTTCTCTTTATATTCTTTATAGTTTTGTTTAGGTTTACAAGTAATAAAGCCCACAAGACTTTCAACAACTGGCTATTATCTTCTCACAGGTTTGTTGGCTATGATGGCTGTGAGGATTCCACTCTCTTTTGGTTTGGTAGTTGTTATTAGGATGTAACCCTTCTACTGAAGTTTGGATGCGCATATTTGCATCTGCCCCAACTTGGTGTGACTGAGCCGAAGCCTTCTCTATCTCAATTCCTTACTATCATTCTCAAATTATGTTGTTTTCATTCATCCTTATGTCTGTATTATCTTAAGTGTTCTAATCTCCTACTTATTATTATTTTGTAGGTGATTCTCTCTTGTCCTATTTTGCAGGTGATTCTCTCTTGCAAGTTTTCTCCATATTGTCATGCATTCTCAAGTTCTTCAGAGCAATGGCCCTAACCTTTCTTTGGCTTATTATGTTTATCTACATGTATCTTTTGATTGCTTTATGGTCTTCCTTTGCTTTTGGATGTACTTAGATAGGGGATTTACTCCTTAGGCTGATTGTAGCTCTTTGAGCAGTAGTTCTAGAGTTTATCCTATTTAAGGACTTTGTAACCCACTTTTTACGCAATAAAATACCCCTACTTGGCGCTTCCTTTAAAAAAAAACCCTAAACACTATACCTCAAAAGTAACCTCAAACCTTGAACCCTAAACCTACAACCCTAAACCCTAAACCTTAAACCCTAATCCCTAAACCCTAACCCTAACCCTAAACCTTAATCCACTGAAATGATAAACACAAATCCACTGAGCCACGGCGTGCCCTGATCACTGACAATGACCTAAATCACTAAATCCTACCCTAACCTAAACTGACCCACTGACCTGAGCCCACAACCACTGAGCCATAAACCCCAGATCCAAAAGGCCCTGGGCACCCAGGCCACTGACCCTCTGGTGACCCCCACTGGTGACCCTGGGCCAGGGCCCTAGGCCACAAGCCACTGAGGCCAGGCCAGACACTATACTATGCCTGCCCAGGCGCACTAGGCCTAAGACCATGAGCCTAAAACCTAAACTGGGCCCAGGCCTAAACATAAAATAATAAAATAAAACCTAAATAAGATAAATTAATTAGATAAGATAAAAAACCAAGGAATTAAACTTGGACCTAAAATGGAATTAAATAAAATAAAATAAATAAATAAAATGATTAAAACTAAATAAAATCTAAACTTAAAAATAATCCTAAAAATACATAAAAAATAAAAAGCAAACCCAAAATTAAAAATAAAAACTAAACCTAAAATAAATATAATATAAACAAAATAAAATAAACCTAAACCTAAACTAAAATAAATAAAACCTAAACCTAAACCTTAAACTAAATAAAATAAAATAAACTACAAATAAATCTAAATCTAAACTAAAAATAAAACCTAAAATAAACACGATAAAACACTAAAGCCTATACAAACCTTAAACCCTAACAGTTAAAACTAAAGATGAACTAAGTAAAACCTAAAAATAAAATAAATAAATCAAACTTAAACCAAAATCAAATGAAAAGAAAAACATAAACTAAAACTTAAACCAAAACCTAAAAAGAAAATATAATAAAAAATAAAAACTAAACCTAAAATAAAAATAAAATAAACCTAAAATAAAATAAAATAAAACTAAATAAAAACCTAAACCTAAAACATAAACCTAAAATAAACTTAAAAATAAATAAAAATAAAACTTAAACCGTAAACAAAAAAACAAAACAACTAAACCTAAAATAAAAATAAAATAAACCTAAACCTAAACTAAGAAAAACTAAAATAAAATAAATAATACCTTAAACTTAAACCAAAAAATAAACTAAATGAAATAAAATAAACTAAAAGAAAACCTAAACCTAAACTAAAAATAATGCTTAAAATTAAACATAAAATAAAAACTTAAAACCTAATCCTAAGAAAATAAAATAAAAAATTAAACCTAAACCTAAAAATAAAAAATAAAACCTAAACCAAAAAATAAAATAAATATAAAACTAAACTAAAAAATAAACAAAAACCTAAACCTAATCCTAAAAAATAAATTAAAATAAATATAGCTAAAATAAATAAACTAAATACAACAATAACAAGAACAACAATAAGAAGAAGCCTTAATCCCGCTAGGTCGGGTTGGCTACATGAATCCTTCGTCTCCATTGTGTCCTATTATGTGTCAAATTCTCATTTAAATCAAGTATACTATGATCATTTTTTATACATATTAACGAAGTCTTTTTAGGTCTAGCTCTATCTTTCTTAACATAAGGCAAATCTAATGCATCTACTCTCTTAATCGGGTTTATCTACAGAGCTACTCCAACTTTATCCCGAATATACTCATTTTGCATTCTATCTCTAAGAGTAAAGTCACTCATCCACCTAAGCATCCTCATCTCTATAACTTAACTTAGTCTTATGCTTCTCTTTTATTGGCCAACATTTTGCACCATAAGTCATTACAGGTCTTACCACCATCTTATAAAATTTTCCCTTAAGTTTAAGTGGAACATTTCTATCACATAACAGGCCAGATGCATTCCTCCACTTCAATCATCCAACTTGAATTCTACTAATAACATCTCCATCTATTTTACCATCATTTTGGACAAGAGAGCCTAAATATTTGAAATGCTCACTCTTATTAATGACTTGTTCACCTAATGTCACAACACTACCACTAGAACTTCTACAACTAAAATTACACTCCATATATTCACTTTTAGATCTACTTAAATGACAACCTTTAGACTCTAGAGTTGACCTCCATAATTCAAGTTTCTATTGGACTCCCTCTCTAGACTTATCAACAAGAAGAATGTCATCAACAAAAATCATACACCAAGGTACATCTTCTTGTAAATGCTTAGCAAGAACATCCATAACTAAAAAAAGATAAGGGCTTAAAGTGATCTTTGTGAAATCCAAGGAAATAGGAAAATATTTTGTCAATCCTCCTTGTGTTTGGACACAAGTAATAACTCTAGTATACATATCCTTAATGACTTGAATATAACCAATATTAACTCATTTCTATTCTATCTCCAAAGAACATCTCTTGAAACTTTATCATAAGCTTTCTCTAAATCAATAAATATCATATGTAGATCCTCCTTACTTTCTCTATGCTTCTCCATCAAACCCTTAACAAATGTATAGCATCCATAGTAGATCTACCTAGCATGAAACCAAATTGTTTTTGAGAAACTTCTGTATCACATCATAACCTATGCTCAATTACTCTCTCCCATAATTTTAATGTATGGCACATTCCTTAATTTCCTCTTTTTGTCTTATGCATCACCATTATTCTTAAATATAGGAACCAACAAACTCTTCCTCCAGTCATCTGACATCTTTTTAGTCTTTAAAATGACATTAAAAAAAAATTGTAAGCCAAGAAATTCCTTGATCTCCTAAACATTTCCACACTTCTATTAGAATATTATCCGGTCGTACTGCTTTTCTACATTTCATTTTCTTTAAAGCTTCACTAACTTTATATTTACTAATACGACGATTAAAATGATATTCTCTATTTTTGTTTAGGGTATTAAAATTGCTAACATCAATCTTACTTTCAGATCCTTCATTAAAAAGTTTATCAAAATACCTCATCCAGCTATTTTCAATATACTTTTCTCAAAAAAGCATTTTATTATTTTCATCCTTAAAACACCTCACTTAAACTATGTATTTACTTCTCTTATCTCTTTGGTTGGCTAACTTATACATACATCTTTTACCTTCTTTGGTATCTAATCTATTATATAAATCACTAAAAGCTAAATTTTGTTCATCATATCTTTGCTTTCTAGAATCTCCACAGGCCACTTTATATCTTTCCCAATTCTCTGAGTTTTTACATCTAAACCAAGTTTTATAACAATACTTCATATTTTTTTATCTTTTCTTACACACTATAACTCCACCAACAACTATTCTTATTAAAAGAAGCTTTTTCTTTTGATTCTCCCAGCACATCTTTAGCAACTTGCTTAATTTCACTTGCTATTTTTTCCCACATAATGTTAGCTTCCTCATGAACATCCCAAATTCTAATCTTTTGTGGCTTGCTCTTAAAAATATTTTTATTTGTGTTCTTTAAGTGTCCCCATCTAATTCTAGGACAATAATTTGGTTTATTTTTTCTCTTACAACCTTTCATCTTAAAATCTAAAACAATCGATGTTGGGTACTTAGATTTTCACTTGGAATGACCTTACAATCTTTACAATCTAAGCGATCTATTTTTCTTATTAGAAAATAATCAATCATGTTTTACTAGATCCATTTTTATAAGTAATAATATGTTCATCTCTTCTCTTAAATAAAGTGTTAGCAACTACAAAATCATAAGCTAAAGCAAAATCTAATATAGTCCTATCTTCTTCATTAGTCACTCCAAATCTATAACCACCATGAATAATTTTAAAATCTTCTACCACTCTACTAACATGTCCATTTAAATCTCCTCCAATAAATACTTTTTCTTCAAGAGGTATCTTTTGTATTAATCCCTCAAATTCATTCAAAAAATTTTCTTTTGTGCTTACCTCCAAACTTACTTGAGGAGCATAGACACTTATAACACTGATAATCTTAGTATCAACAATAATCTTTAAAGCTATAATTCTATCTCCACATCTATTACTATTTATAACATTATCCTTCTAACTTTTATTTATAATCACACCTACACCATTTCTAATTACTTTTTTACGAATACCAAAGTTTAAAACCTAAACTATCAATCTCCTTGGCTTTCGCCCCAACCCATTTAGTTTCTTGAACACATAAAATATTTATCATTCTATGAACCATAATATCTATTAATTCCATTAATTTACCTGTAAGTACTTATATTCCAAGATCCTAACCTAATTCTAGTTTCATGGACTAACTTCTTTGCCATCCATCATAATGTGGGAACCCTTGCTTATTTAACCTAACCGAGCTGACTCTAGCACATTTTTCCGTATTCAAGCCATATGCTTCCATGGGATGCTAGCATTAACACAATGATTTAAAGGATTCATGTCATGATTATTTAGACAAGTTTTACTAATTTTGTCGACTACCTAATGCAACCCTCCACATTTCACATCCGGACTTGGGACCGACAATGGTAGTGTTAAAATAAATAAACTAAAATAAATAAGAAAATAAACTAAATAAACTAAATAAATCTAAACCTACCAGTTTTCTTAAGTTAAAAAAAATAAAAATAAAAATTAAAACAAAACCCTAAACCCGAAACCCTAAACCCAAAACCTTAAACCTACAACCTTAAACCCTAAACCTTAACACCTTAAACCCTAAACCCTTGGCCATAACCCTAATCCTAAAATCTACAACCTAAACCCTAAACCCTAAACCATAACCCTAAAACCTACCTTAAACCCTAAACCCTAAAAACCTAAAAACCTAAACCTAAACTAAATAAAACCTAAAAATAAAATAAATAAATAAAACCTAAAATTAAACCTAATCCTAAACCCAAAAAAATAAAATAAAAACCTAAATCTAAATAAAATCTAAACCAAAAAATCAAAATCAAAATCAAAATAAACTAAATAAAAAATAAACATAAACCAAAACTAAAATAAAAATAAATTTAAATAAAACCTAAACTAAAATAAAATAAAAAATAAATAAACCAAACTAAATAAAAAATAAAATAATAAATAAAATAAACTAAAATAAATAAATAAACTAAATCCTTAACTAATGGTTTGCTTAATTTAAAAGATGACCATAAAACTTAAACCCCTACCTAAATATTAGGCTAAAACTAACCCTAAGGCTACCCTAAACCGACCCTAAACTTGCCCTGGCATGGCCCTAGCATCCTAAACCCTGGGCTAAACCAGGTAGCCTGCATCCTCCACAACCATAAAACTAAGCTGAGGCCAGCCACCAGGCTGTAAAAACCCCTAAACTTAAATCTTAAATCCTAAACCCCAGATCCTATACCAGCCAACTCAAACCCATGCCTAAATACGACCCTAAACCCTAAACCCCAAATCTGACCTAAACTAAACCTATTAAACCAAACATGAAACCATAAACCCTAAATCTACTTAAACTAAATAAACCTAAAAATACAATAAATAAAATACATCAACCAAAATAAAATAAAAACCTAAACTTAAACCTAAACCCAAAAAAATGAAATAAAAATTAAAAATAAATTAAAATAAAATAAAGAAGAACCTAAACTAAGCTAAAAAATAAAATAAACCTGAAAATGCTTAATAAAATAAAACTAAAATTAAAATAAAATAAATTAAACCTAAAATAAAATAAAATAAAACTAAATAAAACCTAAACCTAAAAAATAAACCTAAAAATAAAACCTAAAATGAATTAAAAATAAAACTTAAACCCTAAAAGAAAACCTAAACCTAAAATAAAACAAATAAACAAAATAAAATAAATCAAAACCTAAACTAAAATAAACTAAACTAAAATAAATAAAACTTAAACCTAAACCTAAAATAAATGTAAAAATAAAATAAAATAAACTTTAAACAGAATAAAATCAAAACTAAGTAAAAACCTAAACATAAAAAAATAAACCTAAAAATAAAATCTAAAAATAAATAAAAAATAAAACCTAAACCTTAAATTAAAAAAAAAACCTAAACCAAAAATATAAATAAAATAAAATTAACCTAAACCTAAACTAAATTAAACAAACCTAAACCTAAAATAAAACCTAAAACTAAAATAAATAAAATAAAACTAAAATAAACCTAAACTTAAAAATTAAACCTCAAAATAAATCTAAAATATAAAACCTAAAACTTAAAACAAAAAAACTAAAATAAAAACATAAACCTAAACCTAAAAATTAAATATAAAACCTAAACCTTAAAAATAAAATAAAAAAAATTCAACTAAAAAAATAACATAAATCTAAACAAAAAAAAAAACTAAAATAAAAATCCTAAACTAAAATAAATAAGCTCAAAATAAATTAATTAAAGTACGTAAAAATATAAAATAAACAAAATTAAAAATTAAAAATAAAATGAACTAAAATAAATTTAAATAAAGAAAATAAACATAAACTTATCGGTTTACTTAATGTTTTTTCAAAAAAAAAAACCTTAAACCCTATATTCTAAACTCTAGACCCTAAACCCTAACCCTCAAACCCTAATCCTATACCCTAAACCCTAAAAGCATAAACCTTAAAATCCTAAACCCTAAACTTTAAACCCCACACCCTAAACCCTAAACCCTAAACCCTAGTCCCTAAACCCTAAACCCTATCCCTAAACCCTAAAACATAAACAACAAACCCTAAACCTAAACCTAAAGTAACTTAATAAATTTAAAAATAAACCTAAACTCTAAAACCTAATAAATGTAAACCTAAACCTAAATACTAAGAATGGGCAAAACATTGATGACAAGAACATCACCGTCAAATAGGCTCTGTTTAGATCTAGGTTTGGAGGTGAAGGCGGAGGTGGTGGTTATCGCAGTGGTGGTTGGGGAACTGGAGGTGCTGGTGGATATGGAGGTGGTGGTTAGAGCAGTGTGGGCTATGGAGAAGGGAGGATCGATGGAGGTTACAACCATGGTGGTGATCAAGGGAGAGATCGAGGATATGATGGTGGATCCTGCTACTCGAGAGGCCGGGGTGGTTCTAATGGGAACTTGAGAAACAAAAGAATGCCCATTCTGATCTTGTGCTTATGGAACTATATCTTTATAGTAAACATGGTTTTAGTTATCTAGGGTCTTTGATTTTCTCTATGCGTGTTCATTTTTTATCTATGTCATCGTATGTGTTTTAGAAAACTTGGTGTGTTACTTAGTTGATTATATCAAAAAGAAGAAATGTTGAATATGAATTTGTTCTCTGTTAAAAATAAAACCCTAAACCCTAAACCCAAAACTAAAACTTGAACTCTAGCCCTAAAACCTAAACCCTAAACCCTAAACTCTAAACCCTAAAAACCCAAAACCCTAAACCTTAAACCCTAAAACCCTAAACCCTAAACCCTACACCCCAAACCTTAAACCCTAAACCTTAACCTAAAAAAAAAATTAAAAAAAAAATAAAAAAAACCCTAAACCTTAACCTAAACTAAAAAAATAAAACCTAAAATAATAACTTAAACCCTAAACCTAAAAAAATAAAATAAAAACCTAAACCTAAACAAAAAATAATATATAAAACCTAAACCTAAAAAATTAAATAAAAATAAAACTAAAAAAATAAACTTAAATATAAACCTAAACCTAAAAAAGAAACTAAAATAAAAACCTAAACTAAAATAAATAAACTAAGCCAAATAAAAATAAAAATAAACCTATAAAAATAAACTAAAATAAATAATAAATAAACTAAATAAATCGAAACCTATTAGTTTACTTAATTTAAAAATGAATAAAAATTATAAAATTAAAAAAAATAAGAAACCGAAACCCTAAACCTTAAAACCCTAAATAATAAACCATAAACCCTAAAACCATACTGACCCTAACCAGCCCTAAAACCTCTGACCTAACCCTAAAGCCCAAATCCCAAACCCTAACCTGCACTAAACCCTAAACCACTAAACCCTCAAAACCTAAAAACCTAAACCAAAACTAAAAAAACCAAAATAAATAAACCTAGTCCTAAATAAAATAAAATAAAAACCTAAACCTAATCCTAAACATAAAAAAAATAAATAATAAAAAATAAAACTAAACTAAAATAAAATAAATAAAAATTGAAACTAAACTAAAAATAAAATAAAATGAACCTAAAAATAAAAAACCTAAAAAAATAAAAACTAAACTTAAAATAAAAATAAAATAAACCTAAAATAAAATCTAAATCAAAATTTAAACCTAAAAAATAAACCTAGAAATGAATAAAAAATAAAACCTAAACCCTAAACTAAAAAAAGACCTAGATCTGAAATAAATAAAACAAAATAAATCTAAACCTAAACTAAAACAAACTAAACAAAATAAATTAATCTTAAACCTAATCCTGAACCAAAAATAACTAAACTTAAACCCTAAACTAAACAAAATAAAATAAACTAATAATAAACCTAAAAAAAAACCTAAAATAAAAACTTAAAACATAAACCTAAAAAAATAAAATAAAAACCTAAATTTAAACCTAAAAATAAAAAATAAAACCTAAACATAAAAAATAAAATAAAAAAACAAAACTAAAAAATAAATATAAACCTAAACCTAAACATAAAAAATAAACTAAAATAAATAAACCTAAAATAATAAACTAAACTAAATAAAAAATTAAAATTAAATATATATATATATATATATATATAAATAAATATAAATAAATAAAAAATAAACTAAATAAATTAAATAAACTTATACCTATCAGTTTACTCTATTTTTTTAAAAAAAAAAAATCCTAAACCCTCAACCCTAAACCCCCAATCCTAAACCCTCAACCCTAAACCCTAAACCCTAAACCATAAACCTTAAAAAATGTAAACCCTAAAATGTAAAAACTAAACCCTAAACCTAAACCACCCTGCCCTAAACATACTAAATCCACACCACATCTAATCAAAAAGCTAAAACCTGGACTTAAATAAAACTTAAAAATCAGATAAATAAAAATACCTAATCTTAAATATAATAAAAAAATAAAAACCTAAACCTAAAAATAAAAATAAACTAAATTAAAATAAATGAAAACCTAATCTAAACTAAAAAAATAAAGTAAACCTAAGAATAAAACTCCTAAATAAAAATGAAAACTAAACATAAAATAAGAATAAAATAAACCAAAAATAAAATAAATTAAAAATAAAATAAAAACCTAAACCTAAAAAAGAAACCTAAAACTAAAACCTAAGAATCAATAAAAAAATAAAATCTAAACCCTAAAAAACCTAAAATAAAATAAATATAAAATAAAAAAATAAAATGACTAAACCTAAACTAAAATAAATAAAACCTAAACAAAACCTAATCCTAAACTTAAACTAAATAAAATAAACATTAGAATAAAAATCCTTAATAAAATAAAAATAAACATAAAAATAAAATAAAATAAACTTAAAATAGAATAAAATAAAAACTAAGTAAAAATGTAAAAATAAAAAAATAAACCTAAAAATAAAATCTAAAAATAAATAAAAATAAAACCTAGACCTTAAATTAAAAAAAAACCTAAACCAAAATAAAAGAAAAGAAAATAAACAAAATAAAATTAGCCTAAACCTAAACCTAAAAAAATAAACCTAAATCTAAACTAAATAAATAAACCAAAATAAACTAAAAATAAAACTAAACCAAAACATAAAAAATAAAACCTAAAAATAAAACTAAAATATAAAACCTAAAACCTAACCTAAAAAAATAAAACATAAACCTAAACATAAACATAAAATAAAATAAAATAAAACTCAACTAAAAAATAAACTAAACCTAAATCTAAACAAAATAAAATAAAACTAAAATAAAACTAAACTAAAATAAATACCTAAAGTAAATAAATTAAACTAAATAAAAATATAAAATAAACATAAATAAAAATTAAAAATAAAATAAACTAAAATAAATTATAATAAAGGATATAAACATAAACCTATAAGTTTACTTAATGTTTTTTTTTTAAAAAAAACCTTAAACCTTATATTCAGGCTGACCCTAAACCCTAAAAAACCCTAAACCCTAAACCCTAAACCCTAATCCTATACCCTAAACCCTAAAAGCATAAACCTTAAAACCCTAAACCCTAAACCATAAACCCATACACACTAAATCTAAACCACAACCCACAAACAAACCTAAACCCAAACCTAAACCTAAACCCAAACCTAAAAAGTAACTTAATAAATTAAAAAATAAACCTAAACCCTAAAACCTAAAATGTAAACCTAAACCTAAATCTAAGAACGATGAGAACCTTGTGGCAAGAACATCAAGTGAAATAGGCTCATCTAGATCTGTATGTAGGTGAAGCGAGGCGGTGGTGCTCCGAGTGGTGGTGGGGGAACTGGAGGTGCTGGTGGATATGGAGGTGATGGTTGGAGCAGTGGGGGTTATGGAGAAGGGAGGATCGATGGAGGTTACAACCATGATGGTGATCAAGGGAGAGATCGAGATACGATGGTGGATCCCTACCGAGAGGCAGGTGGTTCCAGATGAACCTGGAGAAATAAGAACGCCCATTCGATATCTTATGGCGTGTCTTCATAGTAAAGATGGTTTCAATTATCTACGGTCTTTGATTTGCTCTGTGCATGCTCATTTTTTATCTATGTCGCCACATGTGTTTTTGAAAACTTAGTGTGTCACTTAGTTGATAAAATCGAAAAGAAGAAATGTTGAATATGAATTTTTTCTCTATTAAAAATAACACCAAAAACCCTAAACCCTAAACTAAAACTTGAACTGTAGACCTAAAACCTAAAAACTAAACCCTAAACCCTAAACTCTAAACTCTAAAAACTCAAAACCCTAAACCTTAAACCCTAAAACCCTAAACCCTAAACCCTAAACCCAAAACCCAAAACCCTAAAACCTAACCCTAACCCTAAACCCTAAAACCTTATACCCTAAAGCCTAAATCCTAGACCCTAAACCCCAAAAAGCTAAAAACCTAGACCTAAACTAAATAAAACTTAATAATCAAATAAATAAAAATACCTAATCTTAAATATAATAAAAAAATAAAAACATAAACCTAAAAAGAAAATAAAATAAAAATAAAGATAAACTAAATTAAAATAAATGAAAACCTAATCTAAACTAAAAAAACAAAGTAAACCTAAGAATAAAACTCCTAAATAAAAATGAAAACTAAACATAAAATAAGAATAAAATGAACCAAAAATAAAATAAATTAAAAACAAAATAGAAACCTAAACCTAAAAAAGAAACCTAGAAATAAATCGTAAGAATCAATAAAAAATAAAATCTAAACCCTAAACTAAAAAAAACCTAAACCTAAAATAAAATTAAAAATAAAATAAACAAAATAAAATTACCTTAAACCTAAACTAAAATAAACTAAACTAAAATAAATAAAACCTAAACCAAAACCTAATCTTAAACTTAAACTAAATAAAATAAACATTAGAATAAAAATCATTAATAAAATAAAAATAAACATAAAAATAAAATAAAATAAACTTAAAATAGAATAAAATAAAAACTAAGTAAAAATATAAACATAAAAAAATAAACCAAAAAATAAAATCTAAAAATAAATAAAAAATAAAACCTAAACCTTAAATTAAAAAAAAAACCTAAACCAAAAATAAAAAGAAAATAAACAAAATAAAATTAGCCTAAACCTAAACTAAAATAAATAAAACTTAAACTTAAAATAAACCAAACCTAAACCTAAAACAAAACTAAATAAAATATAATAAACTAAAAATAAACCTAACCCAAAACTTAAAAATAAAACCTAAAAGATAAATCTAAAATATAAAACCTAAAACCTAAACCTAAAAAAATAAAATAAAAACATAAACCTAAACCTAAAAATAAAAAATAAAACTTAAACCTAAGAAATAAAATAAAAATAAAACTCAATTAAAACAATAAACCTAAACCTAAATATATACTAAACAAAATAAAAACTAAAATAAAACCTAAACTAAAATAAATAAACCTAAAGTAAATAAATTAAACTACATAAAAATATAAAATAAACATAAATAAAAATTAAAATAAAATAAACTAAAATAAATTAAAATAAAGGAAATAAACATAAACTTACCTGTTTACTTAATGTTCTTTTAAAAAAAAAACCTTAAACCTTATATTC